>VOMN01072014.1:0-19202 GCA_014899125.1 Orchestia grillus | reverse complement strand
TTTTCTCGAACGTTACGAATACTTATTTGACCCACTGTAGGATAGAGGTCAGTACAGGGTTAAGACGGAAAAATGGATATGCTCACGAGAACCGCAGCCAAGCCAAACCCCAAATCTCATTCCGATCGAAAATTTGTTGGGGCTTGTGAAGAAAAATGTCAAGAACCTTCATCTATTCCAACACGTTTTACCGTTGGGTTTTAAATGCCTTANGAACCCTTGTCCTTTCGGCTGTGAGGCCATCACGTTTACCACTACACTATGGAGCCCCCAAGGGGCTCCATGCCAGCAAGCTCAAGAATCTTGAAGAATTGGAGAAAGTTGTAAAAAATGAGTGGCCCCTGATTTCTGTTGATGTCTGCAAGAACCTTGTAGTGAACTTCAAACAACGTCATGAGGCAGTTAATAAAAATAAAGGCTTCCCAACAGGTTATTGAGATGCAAACAAATAAATCTGAACATGGTTCATTTGCTTTAATTGTTTATTAATTTTTTAGAGGCATTTTTTAAAAAACTTTCATTTTGCGTTATATTCCAGTACACCTTCGGAACACTTGGTACAAGAATTGCTGAAAAGAGCAACCTATTAAAGGATTTATTCAAATATATTTGAGAATAGTACAATAGTAGAATAGAAATATGTCCAGCATTCCACTAGCAATGTGTCCAGCGGTCCAGCAGCAATGTGTCCAGCGGTCCAGCAGCAATGTGTCCAGCGGTCCAGCAGCAATGTGTCCAGCAGTCCAGCAGCAATGTGTCCAGCAGTCCAGCAGCAATGTGTCCAGCAGTGCAGCAGCAATGTGTCCAGCAGTCCAGCAGCAATATGCCCAGCGTTTTCAATCTCGAGTCGGAATTTTACCTCGCGGACTTCAGGAGATGATCTTACTTTCCAGACTCGCGGAAATATTCTTAAACATTTGAATTCAAAACAGCGTCAAAAGGCGTAGGCCTCGCTGCTCACAGAAGTTTGAGATTCTTTCGATAGAAATTTCAACTTCGGGACAAAACATGTTATTTCAACCACATTCCGTATTTCATTTTTATTTACTATTGTCGAACTGAACCCTGTTTACCAGCAAGGCCAGTTACTGTGGCAGTGCGAGTGTTGTCTCTGTCATACTTGAGCTTTGGTATGCTAACGTCGCGCGCTGCAAAATAAAATTGATTCAGACTAAAGTTGGCCGAGCTCAAGAAAAAGAATCGCCTAAAGCCAAGTGAATGTTATTAAATAAGACATAAAGTGGAGCTATGCTCGTGAAATTCGTGACAAATTTCCCGGTAGGCACCGTGACAATATGAACCCCCATTAAATTTCTAGCTCAATCCCAACAGGAGTCCTAAACATCAGGCACAGAATCTTTATGGGCTGCCATACATAAAATGTTGTCAAGTTTAGGACATTTGGGTTGTTGTGAGGGTCTGAATTTCATGTTTGCCAACAAGTTCAATTTTAAATCAGAAGTTACATAATTCTAACCCAGAATATGGTGAACAAATGATGAGTGAATTTTACGAGTCCAACGTTCAAAAACCCTGATAATATCTCAGGCATAAAATTCTTACTCGAAGTTCTCACCAGCAAATCACAGGAAAAGATGGAGGCGTGCGCCCCCACGAATGTCATTTCCCAACACTAATTTTTGTCACGAAAGCCAACGAAGTTCGGTGAAAGGACATTGTAAATCTAAAAAAAAAATTGCCACTCTGAACTACAATGTACTCGTATCTACCGATCGGAAGTCAAATATCGGCTTCTAAGAGTTGAAATTGTGTACATTTTTTGAGTGGAATTCAGAGTCTGAAAGTTCTTATCCCCCAAGATGCTTATCGACACATTAGATCTTTTTATACCGACGTGATAATAGATAACATATAATTAGAAACATGAGCTAATCACACTACCCACAATGGGATTGGAGAAACAACACCTGCCTTCTAAGCAGCGCAGCTCGTACATCATCTCGACGTCCTCAGTTCTGTCACATTTGGCGCCCTAAAGAAAGTCCTGTATTGAGCGCACAAGCCCAGCAGGCCCGCATTAGGGCCACAGCCACACAAGATTGGCCTGGATAAAGACGCAGCGAGACCCACCCCTGCCGCTCAGCCACGGGGCTGAACAACAAGACTCTCCCTCTTCTCATCTGATCAAAGCCTGGAAAAGTCGACTGATGCTTGATGCATGGACTGCTTATTAGATTACTCCTGAACTAGCCTCAAAGTTCGCTGTCCCCTTCTCTATCATCAAAGTTCGCTGTCATTGGACAACAGCGTTTGGAATGAGTCCGTGTGATACTTGTTCTACCGTTTTATGTTATTGCCTCTTGTATTCACATCCATCACCTCTCTTCCATATGAGTGATTTTCACAATCTCGTAAGATTTATCCTCATTAGCGGTCGCCTCCCTACCTTCTACAATTTAGGCCATGTTACAAAACATGTTTACTCTTAAAATATACAGTTTTCTGAGCACGATAAACTTCACAGTGCATTCACACAGCCTACAAGAACTAATCCATGGTTTTCAATCCATGATACGATCAATTATAGGTTCAATTTTCTTTGCTTTCATACATTTTATTAAAAATGAGCCTGGGTACGAAACGTTCAAATTAGAGTTTCTTTAGATTTCTTTTTCCCAACTCTTTCATGACCAACTTGTTTTGCGAAGAAAATATTGCAAAATTCATTATGCGTAAACTTTCATTTTTAATCTTCCCTACTCCTTCATCAATGCTTCCGCATCAAACAGCACCACATTATAACTTACTTCTTTTACTTCTGTACTTACCTTCCACTTTGCCAAGCCTCTGCAACTATCCATGGTACAGCGTGGGATTTAACCTTATCAGTATTCAAAACCATAGAATAGACTCGCACATTTGCCTAATTTATTTGAGATAGACATCACTTCACGCTCAAACTTTACCCATACAAATCGTGCGATATTTTTAAGTCAACATACCATTTAAACGCAAGAATAAAATTCATGCACTCTGCACTTGCATACGAGACCAAGTCATCACGGCATTACATTCCATTACAAAAAAAATGACAGTTTGCATCTTAGAGCGGCCTAGCGTCACAAAACGATCAACTCGGAGCAATCTGTTTATTTACTTAGGCCACAAATCCTGGGCATCCGTTTCCAAATTGCATGCCCGAGAAGAGAGCTTACCAAGAGTCTCCCCTTGCTTACCTCGACCGCCGAGACAAGATGGAAGCTGGAAGCGAATAGGATGCTCTAAATTTTGTTAGACGAACGACGGCTCTATATTAATATGCAAAGGTCTGGCTCCCTGAAGTTATTGCGAATGATAATTATCCAGGAAAAGGACAAGAAGAATAATTCACTGCTCTACTTCAATCGAATAACACATTTTTGAGCTAAGACGATCTAGTTAGACCGCAGAAGACCTGGCAATGTATAACCAATCTTTTTGCCACTATCAATACGCGATCTTTCGACGGACACTCTTTTTTAACTCACAACAATTCATTTACGTACGTAAATTCGGCAGCAAATTGAATTTATAATTTTCATAGCCGCGGAAGGGATTTGCTGACTCTACGAGAAGTATCACACTTCATGTGCATCGTTGAACCTTCTAAATACTTCTCCATCAGGGCAGGCATACATTCAAAGATCCTCGCACTAGAAGAAGATCCGACTCAGTGTTGAGCAAGTGGTATGAGTGTGGCTGTAGAGCTATACAAGAAGTATTGCTACAGGCTGGCTCCTTTCATATTGAGAGAACCGTTATTGAAACATCTGGGGCGTGTTTACAAATTGGATCGAAATTTCATAATTTCCCCAATTTCCAATAATTGCTGTATGAAGCAGACCCGATGCTTTCACTATCATCACGAGAAGCTATTAAATATTTTTTAATCAATAACGTTTTATCGTTAAATACTTGTGCATTCTATTCTGTTTATCTGCCACTGCTCTGGAAAGAATAAATTGAAAGACAAATATGAGTTTAACAAAATATTTTTATCACTAACGTAATTTTCATGAAGTAAAAAAGAAAAATTGTTTATTCAAAAATCAGTCACACACAACGCATGGTACAACAGGCTTTTCAGTAGTAAGACGACAGCTTTAAAATTAAAATGTGGAAGTAGCGTTGAAATTTTTAATTGTGATCGGTACGACTACAGCTTTACTACAGGTGCAAACAGTCTTCAAACTTCCAACTGTGATTCTTAATTCGGTGCTAAGCACGAAAAGTTAAATATTAACTTAAAATATAGTGTGATTTTTGTTCATATTTCTTAAAATAGAAATTAGAGCTCAAATGTTGCCCACCGCAACCTTAATTCGCAAATACAGTTGACGTTGCGGAAAGCCCGAGCTCTTCCCATTTGTGCCATTCAGTTTTTTGTGAAACGTATATTAACGGTTTGATGTGAGTTCACAATTGTACTGTTCAAACTTGTGTTGTTAGAGAGAAAAAAATATAATTTAATTCGAAGAAAAAAGAGACCCGTGACACTTGATACAGAAAATCGCTTAGCAATAACTAGGTAAGAAAACAGTGACATAATAAAAAATGCAAATCACATTAATACTTCAAACAATTGGTAGCTGATTGCCCTCACTCACTTCAATGTGACGGATAATAGACAAAGCCTAACCTACTGTACAAATTCGTTTAATAATTTGTCATTTATGTTAAAATCGAAAGCCATATTAAAAAACGGACCGAAAAATTAGAACGTAAAGATAACGCTAAACATATTCTTAAATATACAGAAAAATATATCGATGATTTAGAGTAGAGCTGTAGCGCATTATGTAACAAAAGTGTCACATACTAAGATTGTTGCTAAATATTACAGACATTACCACTGTTTAATACTGGTGCTTATTGAAATAGATGGTGATAAAAGAGTTAAATCGTAAATGATGGCACAGATATGATCGTAGAAAGTCTGTACTTCTCTAAGTTTAAACAGAATAAAGTATTGATATTTTAGAATAGAGGTGTTTCGCATCAAATCTTTAAAGGTTCTACATCCACTAGCTTTTGTACGACGCTAACTAGTCTTGCCACAATAGCTACACAGTCGGACTGTATAAGCCACAGTTGAACAAATTCACAAGAAAATAAAACACGTATTCTCAGACAGTGGTTTGAAACAGCTTATAAAAGTTCTCTTAATAATCATTACGCAAACATCATAGGGTGAATGATGCGAAGCATATTTCGAGACCTAATGTTGAATATATACATATTTTCACAAATGCGCATATAGTTATGTATACGTGTATGTATGTTATTGCAGATATGTAAAGTGACGAGATACATTTTCCTTGAAATCTTTTAGTGGCGAATTTTCTCACATACTGAGATTGCCGAAACCACTGGCTCTGTGTTGGACGAACAGAAGCGAAACATCATTTCTCCTGCATTGCTTTTTGTCAACAGCGTTGGAAGAAAGGAATTTTAAAATTTTGTTATTACTCTGAGGAAAGCATAGAGAGGAGAAAATACATCAGATACCGTTCTTTGCTAATAAGAAACATTTGTTGTATGAGGCCAGCTCTGTCCCTTAAGGAGTGGGGTTGCGTGATCACATTTCTTGGAATTACCGTTACAAATAAGCTTGATTGTAAAATTCATGCATTTCTATAACTTTATTTAAAAGTAGTTAAGTATACCTCCTTACACCGAACAACAGTTGTCGTAACGTGATAACACTCGAGATTAAACCGCTAATTATCTCGCTTTCTAGTGGACTAGATTTTTACTGGGAAACATTATTTTTAAACTGTTCAATTAATTATGGACACTAATGCCTGTGTACTCATGAAATCGGCGTGAAAATGGCAACATCAAACTGCCATTAGTTGACAGCAGCCCAACTCACTGTTAAGGTAGAATGATCAATTTACAAAATTTATCATGTTTAATGGGATAGAAACTTTACTTTTCTTATATACTTTTTAGGCATTTTGAGCCCTATTAGTATTCAAATAAAGCCTATGTTAGTTGAAAATTTAATAGGTACAATTTTTTATAGTAATATCCATGAATGACTTGTTTGAACAAGTTAAATGATTGCTTGAAATCAATGAAAGAAAGAAAAGAAAAGAAAATCGTTTATTTCGAAAATAGGTCACATACAAAGTATACAACATTCGATTTTTCAATTAGTAAAATTACAGCCTTAAAATTAAAACTAGGAAGTCTCGGTGGAACTTCTAATTGGGATTTGCATGGCAACAATCTTAAAATTATGTGTGACTGGACCTAAAAATTGGAAATTTGTTTCATATCGGTCAGTGCCATTTCCTAACTTTATTTGATTCCAATTGAATTTTCTGAGTTACGTAATAATAAACACAGTAACTTATACAGTTGTAAACCCTCATGAATTTTACAATAGAGAGAGTATTTTAGGAAAAACTTTTAAATCACGGTCAAAATTATTTAATTATGTTACCAGCCCTAAAATTTGTATTCCTTCTATTTGAGGTAATTTTTCATGATGGTCACACATGCGATTTGGTATGATTTCTTTCTCAACATAAACGAAAAATCATCATTCAAGTAAGCTTGAATTTCCTTACCTGGGCAGTGGGCACAACAATTTTGGGGTATTTTTTGTCCTACGATACAAAACTGTATTGTGTTGAGAGTTGGATGCGTCTCCTGTCACGTTGTAGCGTGATTACATCACATGGGTGAGGGGTAATTACGGGTATTTGTAATCTACAAAAAATGGATTCTGGGGCCGTGTCAACGTTGATGGTTTTAGGGTTAACGGAGCAAAAGGCGAAAGAAACTGTGAAGAACGAACAGCTTACCACCGTTCTTGTGACAATAGCAAATCAGGTATGCTAATTACATTGAGCTTAACCGGGTGAACTAAACATTTTTAAACCTAAAACTGAGAATAGGTGGAAATTGATTGCATCATATTTTCATCATTGACTCAATTTATTCAGTATTTACTATGTTGCGCAGGAGTACTGTACGTATCACTCTCTTATTAGCTTTTCAGAAACATATCTGTAGTGTAGAATAGAATAGAAAACGATAGTAACGGGCCGAGATGACCATTCTTGGGTTTATATTCAAGTCCTATGCTGTCAGATAGCAAGATTATGTATCATAATTACATCACACTATCAATAAATTATCTGTTCTACAGACTGGAAAACATTGTAAGCATTGTCATGTGTTACACGTTATATAATTGAAATTCTCTATGTCTAACAGTCATAATTCAAAGTTACATTTATATTAAGAGACATTATATAATTCATAAAACATATATATGAATGTGATGCAATCATAGAATAACTACCTATGTAATATTTTTTGTATTCTATGTTCAATATTATGAAATGCTATAACAGTCATGGCACCATACATTCAGTGATCATACCATTAATATTAGTTGGGGAAGAAAGCAACGTTGTTTCAAATTTGCCTACATTTTAGCCTCATAAGAATTTTTCATCTTTAATTAAGTTGGTCTTTTGATGTCTCAATCACTCATTCAAGAATAATAAATAGTAAGATTTCATAAATTTAATTGGCTTAGTCTTGAAGAATGTATGTTAATAAAGAGCATCAAAGATACTTTCAGTTTAAAATTTGTTTGCAGAAATTTAGCTCAATAATTCAATTCAACTTTGGAAACCATACTTTAAAACCTTTATGAACTAAACATACTTTCAATACCTGGACACTATTCACTTCATAATTTGAATGATGTTCAACAGAACAAAAGATTGACTCTGCATCTCTTTATTTTAAGTAACCTCTGAGACCCATTTTAAACAAAAAACTCACTCTAGACTAAAATTTGATTCTTGTCAATACATGATCTAAAGACTATGCTTAAATCAAGATCCACATTACAGAAATTTTGAAAAACTCAAAAATATCTTCATGTGTTTTTTTCTTTATAAGTAATGATTTTTTATTTGGAGTATGTCGGCATCTAAAAGCTAGTCAAGTGTGGAAGAAAATGTAGTGGCAGTATACATGGCATGATCACTATCCCTAATGATAAATAGTTAAGGAAAATATTCCTTTTAATTTATTATATATAAAAATACTATGTATACATGACAAATAATAAATATGTACTTTAATTAATTCAAATAATAATTCAATGTATACTAATTTGAATGTATGTTAATTCAAATATATGGTCATACTATACTTGATGTTAAATAAATGAATATTTTAATTAATTCAAAGCAAATATTTTTTCTGGGTAGCATTAGCCAATGACTGAATATCTATTAAGCCAAATTTACTAAACATAAAAATTATATTATTAAGAAATGAGATTTTGGCTTCATAATTAGTTTAATTACTAAATTTATCTTCATAGATTCTAATGAAATTTATTTGCCTAAAACTGTTATCTCTTAGTAAAGAGCAAATGCAAGTAAATGATAATGCAGTATAAATCCTTAGACCCTCTTTTATTGTTTGAATATTAAATGATTAAAATGCATGTAGATGTATGGCTGGCTTCTCTTGAAGGTTGTTCATACCTTTAAGTTATGTACAATCAAGAACAATTTTTATTTCTTTCTATGGTTGAAATGTTGTAGAGGTTATTCATGAAGTTAGAGTGCTACTAGGGATATCAGAAAATTACTACTCTCCACTTGGTGAAACAAAGCCAAAGTTATTCTCACCAAATTGGATCTATGAAGTATTTACCACATAACATGCAATAGTTTGGGGTTAAAATTTATTGTGTATGACAGGCCATCAAGGAGTGCAATGGAGCTCAAGGTGTGGACAGAGAGCTTGGCAAGCTGCTCTACGTGTTGGCCACCAAATTGCCCAAGCAGTTCCACTGCCACCTGGCCCTCCTCACCTCCTACTTGACTTCCAGGAAACTGGACCAGGAGGCTAAACTCCTTGCTGCCATCAAGTTTGTTCAGGTGAGCCTGCCTTGGCTTCTTTAATACTAAGTAGAGGTGTATCAATCGTGTCCAGCATGTTTGTTTACAAAGTTCAGAGCGGTGCCTTTTTGCTTAAAAATTATTGTACAGTACATGTGATGCTTGCATAAGTGGATTTAGGGATGAGTAGTAATCCATTAATGCTGGACCTATAGGCAACATTGCAAAATGTTTTGATATATTTGAGATCACTTTTTGATTCTGTTTGGTTTCCTCTGCTATAGATAAGCCTTTGAGAATTCTATCTTTTGTGCCCAATTTGCATTTTTCAAATTTTACACTTTCTTTCCTATTTCTTCTTTTGCTTTTTTCCTATTCATTCTTAACTTGCTGTTTTTGTGTTAAGGGGATCCAGTGTAAGAACATACATTGTGCATGATTCCACTACTCCATAGCCCATGGTGAATAGTCCTTTGTCTTGGCTCTCTTTCGATCACATTTCATGTTGATAGGGAGCTTTGAACTAACTAATAATCTAATCTAATCTACTGAGAATCAAACATGAATGTTGGTATGTGTCTCTTGCATGGATATTTAATGACTCATTAAGAAACAATTCCTTCATATTTAACCTGTACTGAGTTGAAATAATGTTATAGATTTTACAACCTCATGTCAGGATCTTGCTTACCCACAATTCACAGTATTTCGGTAGTATAGATCTGTATATCCAGCAGTAATAATACTTGAGTAGTAGGTATTTCCTTAACTGTTCTTCCTATGTGAAAAGATATTCCTTATTATGTTAGTTCTTTTAATCTTGAAGATGTTGTATTGTCAGTTAATTTACTTAATATTATGTAAAAAGAACAAATAAATTTCATTTAATAATATTTTATTAGTAAGGTGTGTAACTATATGGCCTCACTATGAAAAAATTATTGCAAATTTTGCAAAAATCATTTACTGTAACCATATGTTGACTCTAGTGGAATTATAATTGAAATTTTCGCTCCAGAACTGCGTTGGCAACTCTGTCGATGTGGCTGCCTTGGAAGCAGCATGTGGAGTAGGCGTGGTGGTAACTCAGGACCAGATTGAGTCTGCTGTCAGCTCAATCATCCAGTCTAGAAAACCTGAAATTCTCAAGCACAGGTACAGGCTTGTGTGGGTGTGTGAACGTGCATGTGTTTAGCTCTTTATTTTAGATTGAATTTGAGTTATGTAAAGTATTCTATCATGGGTATGTTGTGACTCAAGATTATTTTTGTCTTAATTATTTTGCTCTGCATTAGTCTCTGAGGAGCTTTGTCACCCTAATTCTGATTAAATGCTCCTAATTACTACACGTGGGGCTTCCACCTAAGTAAACATGCTTGGAATTTTCAGAAGACTAATGTAGGATTAAAATTTACAAGAAGATTATTGTTATTTCTACCATTGTTGTTTGTTCTTAATAAATTATGATTTGTAAAAGTCATTTACTTATCTGTGACTATAACCTCAGTATTGACTGAGTAACATGGCTGTTTCATATTAGCATTATTCACTCATTGTTGTACTTCTTAGTAAATGGAAATGAAATATTGATGTTCATTGAACTACAATTTCTAGTTGTGTAATCACATAATGAAAAGTGTAGTGTGGGCCGAGTATTGGTCACTAGGGTTGGGCGAAGTTTATGCAGCATAGATTACTCATAGATGAGTTTAGGAACTTATTTGTAGCATTCTATTTGTGCTGATTATTCTTGCATTGTGATTTTGTGGTGTTTAGGGGGTCCTCGTGTGTTTAGTGCGATTAAAATTGTAGTTTAGTTGTTACATGTAAAAGTTTGCTGAGGTTTTATCTATGCCTTATTAGAATTTTAAATTTTTTGTTTTGTGTGTGCATACTCAGGTACAAGTTCAACATCGGACCCCTGCTGGCTGAAGTTCGCTCAAGTCTTATGTGGGCCGACAACAAGAAGATAAAAGAAGAGTTCGATCTACAGGTGCGAGTGTGCTGTGTTTAAAAAAGAAGTTGAATTACACTTCAGTTTTGGAAATTTGCTCCTCTGTGATGCTGCTTGCATTTTACTTATTTTAAACCTGTATAATCGTTGTAATAGTGGTTATTAGTTAGGCTTATAAGTTTGAAACAGTCATCAGTCATGTATTGAGATATTGGGGAATTAAATTTCCTTTTTAAAATGAGGTTCTTAAGGTTGTGGAGAAATTTTTGTTTCTTGCTATGTAGGATTCTGTTACTGCCTGAGCACATTCACTTTTTATTTCAAGTTTACTACAAGGAGTGGTATTCATTCTTTTCTGGTTGTGGTTTATATTCAAAATTTCCCAGTTAACGTGAAGCATGTACTGTCCTTTTTATAGTCGTGATCGTATTTACTATTCATTTTAATGATAGAAAAGGTAGCTAGTAATGTTAGTGCCTTTAAATACCATAGATTGTCTTGTCATTCCGGTATTCTCGTCATCTTCTGAATAAATTCACATTTATTACATTTGACGTCGGCTGTTACTCATGGTAAATGATGCTTATTTGTTAATTAATACTGTATAAGGGGTCAGTACTCACGCTTTCAGTGATTAGGTCTTTTCTTAATCTTAGATATTGTCGCTGTTTTGGACGTGTGAGGCTGTTTTATTTGTTGTGTGATGTGTGCTGCATTTTCTTCTCATTCTGTCATGACTGCTTTATTTTTTATGTTCGACAGGTGCTCATGCTTCTGGGCCCCAAAACTGAAGAGGATCTCGCCAAGCCTGCCAAAGCTCCTAAGCTGAGCAATCCAGTTGAGAAGGACAAGCATCCCCCTAAGGACGCCAATGCAGCGTTGTGTAATGGCTCTGCACCTGCTGCTGCTGAAGTGGATCAGGGTGAGCGTCGCACCAGTGTGGAAATATCAGTGGTGTCTGTGTGTGCTGTACCTGTGTAGTCAGTGGTGTCTGTGTGTGCTGTACCTGTGTAGTCAGTGGTATATGTGTGTGCTGTACCTGTGTAGTCAGTGGTGTCTGTGTCTGCTGTACCTGTGTAGTCAGTGGTATATGTGTGTGCTGTACCTGTGTAGTCAGAACTGACCCCAACCCACTCGCACAATCCACTCAATATTTCCGTTTCCGTGTCTTCTTTAAATAGATTTTTGGTGACTGCGGTAATTATTGTGAAAGCATCAGGGTGGATCGTTTTTATGTGATTTTTCACTGTTGTATAAAATGGTTGGTTTGCTATTGAAATAAATTCAAGACTTTGTGTGATGCCAATTTTTTGATGTAGCTTTCAAAGGGTTTTAAAAAATTCTAGACTAGAAGTTATTCGGTGGTTTGTGTTGTTTCTAAAAACTGCAGTGAAATGTCAGTGTGCATACTGCCCCTTTTGTCTTGTATCCCAATAATTTTTCCAATATTAAATTTAAAATTGGATTTCAACGTGACAACTGGAGGTCACATACTATGAAGAGTAGTGGCTAGGTTGCTTCACTGTGTGCCGCACTGAATTCACAGATGGATTGTTTATTATGAAAAACTCTAATTAACCATTCATGTATAAATTTTTAAGCCTTGGAAGTTTTAATGCTAGTTTGCAGAATGTTCAGCTTGGTTTCCTGGTTATGTTGTGTATAATTGAGCTTATTTTTGCTTTAATGTTTCTTTAGAATTTGGATGATCCCATAAGTACTGTTTCAGCAGAGCCTACATAGCAGAATTCATACCTGATAGCTTTTTTCTCGTATTTGATATTAAAGCCTAACCAAAAATAGATCTATAACTATACCAGGGTAACTTTAAGTTTCTCATCAAGGTGTGTTTATCATTGATTACTCCTTCAGTGAGCATATCCTAATTACAATAATCGACACTTTTTTCAAGAGGGATGTATCGAGAAATTGGTGATCAAGTGCGTCACACTTTGTCGCAGGTTCGAGCAGCGTGAACATGTTGGATTTGTTGCGTAACGCCCCATTCCACAAGCCTGGGGAGAACCACAAGAGTGAAGGTTATGTCATTACGCCCAACACCCACAACCTTCTCCAGCAGCACCTTAAACTCACCGGAGGCCAGGTGATATCCACCATCAAATTTCTATTCAACTCGTTCGTTTTAAAAGAAAAACTTGGATGCTGTACAGCCTAATGTCCTAGTTTTAAAACTTCTACTGCATATTGGTTACAAATGTATATGTTATGTTCATTTTTAGAGGAATTGCCTAAGAAATAGTTGTGTTCGCTTCTTTTTAGCTATACAGCTGGAGCTCGTGTCAATGGACCTTGTTCCAATGCACTTGAAAACAATTGGGGTCTCTGAATCACAACTTTTATATATTTCACCTCTTACTCAATGTCACTTACTGTTGAGTCTCTCCTTTGATGAGTACTTCAAGTATTTTAAAACATTGTGTGATATTGCCTACAGGTCCATCATAAACAGACCATTTCTCCCCCGATTTTATCTGTTGATGAGTCCATTTGTGCGAGGGTCAACTGTACTCGCTATACTTTACTATAACTCAACTTTTACAATTGGCTTTCTTTACTCAGGTCCGGACCCGCTTTCCGCCAGAGCCCAACGGCATCTTGCACATTGGCCACGCCAAGGCCATCAACATCAACTTCGGGTATGCTGCTGCCCACGGCGGCTCCTGCTTCCTGAGGTACGACGACACCAACCCTGAGAAGGAAGAGGAGAAGTTCTTCGTGGGCATTCGTGACATGGTTGAGTGGCTCGGTGAGGCACACTTGAATCGCGTTATTTTTGTAAACTTCGTACCTACATAAACAATGTAGGTACGAGTGAATTGCTTGACTTAATGTTTCGTGTAGGCACGCTGGTTAAAAATGGGTATCTCGTTTGAACACGGTAGGTTGAATTTAGCATCTCTACTAAATAGTCAGTTTGGATATACGGTAGGTACAAAGGAATATCTCGACTAAACGTTTTGTATACACATTGGGAGCAAGTAAACATTCCGATTGAACGATCCTGCTGAAAGTTTTTATTATAACACAAGAAAATAAATTAGTTAAAGATAAAATAAAGAGTGGATTACTTTAACTTGATAGCATCAGATTCGATAAATCGTGATTCCATTGAGATTAAGATAATTGTCTGGTACAGTTTTGTTCAAATGTTTGAAGATTATTTTATTATTGCAAAATTTTCGTTGGTACACACTTTAAAACGTATCAAAATTTCAAAACGGAACTTGAAAAAAGACTTCGCTATGACCGAAAATGAGGGAAAAGATATCATTTTGACGAATTTACATGTTATTTAACTGCAAATGATGCATTATTATGTTCTAAAATAAATTTAAAATTATTCTAATTAAGTGCTATGACTGCTGCGTTGCACATCGACACGTGATATGGGAGGGAACTTAGGATTGCCTCAGAGCAACTCGGTCCGCGATCCCTGGTTTAGACTCCCCCACCATCACTCCCCCACCATCACTCCTCCACCCCCACTCCCTCACCATCACTTCCCCGCCGTCACTCCCCCACCATCACTTTCCTAACTTGTGCAGTGTTGCAGTCACAGCACTTGGTGACTATTATTCTAAATTGATCGTATGTTACGTAAAAGGCGTCTTCTGAAGGTAATTGATGTGGAACTCTTTTAAAATTATACCTTCCTTCGTTTATTTGTTTCTCCTGAATGTTTTCATATTAAGGCTTGTCATTTCGTAAAATTTTCGGCCTTCAATAATGAAATCTAGTTCATTCGATGGACAATTTTAACGCAAACTCAAAATGTTAACTTTTCTTGGCTCAAAACTTGCGCGAAAGTCAAGGATAAATCGTGAGAGAATTGTGAACATTTTTTTGGAGTGCAAGAAATTATGTTTCCTTTTATCAAGAATCTTTTGCATTTCGTGTCATCTTTATTGAAATGCGTACAATCAGACCAATCCTATTGTTTTAGTGCAAAACAATGCGTGACGCGAGTCTTTAAAAATGACACAAAACATTATAATTTATATCTCCATTTTTCGGAGACGTTGAACTAAAAAGACAGGGTCAAAATGTGTTTTTTCATCGAGTGACGTAAGTGCGCCACATCTAAAATGATTCGTTCCTTAGGAAAAAAAGTTACTTCTGCCACCAGATGGTCTCCTGAAGCGACTTCTGAGCTCAATCCCGACCTTTGAGGGCCTCCAAATTCCCGTAGCAAATTAAATGGGTTGGCTCACTGCTTAGCTTCATATCCAAGTTCGTTATGGACGGCACACCTTGTGGTGCCGTGTATGCATCTGGATGCGTCGAACATTTCTTCTGGCAATCAGTAGTTCAGGCAATGGAACAGTGCTGTTTGTGTGGAGCTTAGAACGGATGAGAGCGTTTCTGGGAACAGCCCAAGTATTATTCAAGATGTTACACTTAGGGAAAATATGTACAATGTATGCCTAATAGACGCCGGCTTCTGACTAGAGGTAGTACGCACCAGAAGTCAACTAAAAATTGTCGTTACTTGACACAATTGATTACTGATTCAGTTAACACCAAAGAGCTTCTAAAGAAAACGAGTCCATAACGCAGGTGTGAGCGACGCTCTGCAATTGATAGTACAGCTGCCCCTCAAATTTGAGTGGAAGCAAAAGTGCGATGCCCTGGAAGGCCTAAAACTTTTAGGGCCCACCAGTAGCCATACCTATGGAAAAATGTCAGTTGTAATAGCTTGAGGAATCCAAGTTTGTAATATTCGTTAATGTTGTACCTTTTTGGTCATAATAAATTGGCCAAATTAATGTTTTAAGTGGTAAACTAATAATGCGAGTATGCATGCAAATAAATTTCTCAAGACTACTATTAGTTCACTTACCAATTGAGTTCTTGCAATAGGTATAGTGTACCATCAAAACACAAAATGCTGTAGTACTTCCATCGTGCAAGCGTAGGGCGTTAGAAACCTGATAACTGTTTGTCTTGGTACCAGTTCCCCTCAGGGGCATAGCATAGGCAATAGTTGGGTTTGTCCAACATACGCTATGGGGACTGGTATCTTCAAGGAGCACTGTTAGGTTACCTCAGCTCTAAGAAGGCCTTAGGGACTTTATTGTGCTCACTTTGCTTCTTTCAGTTATTACCTTCTTTGCTATCTTTTCTTGGTCCTTTCTTCCTCTTATTTCTTAAGTTGCTTTTTCTGTGTACAGAGAATCTCGTGTAGGAACACACCTTGTGCATGTATTCCCCATTCTCTACAGTCCATACGAAATGGTCTTTCAGTGTAAGATAGTTAGAGTCACAGAAGCGCTGCAATCTACATTACTGCTACCCACAAGGAAGAATTTTTAAAAATGAATATCCATTTCGTTTTTTTCTACATAAGTTATGCACGTCTGACTTTGTTCAGCAAAAAAATAAACCCTTTTTCTAGACCTCCAATGGTTGAGTAAGAAAGTAGACGCGTGAACGACTCTTAACCTGCACAGGGTACGCCCCGAGCGCCGTCACCCACTCGTCGGACCACTTCCAGCAGCTGTACGAGTGGGCGGTGCAGCTCGTCCAGGACGACCTGGCCTACGTGTGTCATCAGAGGCCTGAGGAGGTGCGGGGGCGGGATCCCCCACCTTCCCCCTGGAGGGACAGACCTCGGCACGAGTCTCTCAAGCTTTTCCAGGTATTGGCACAGACAGTATTGGCACAGACCTCGGCACGAGTCTCTCGAGCTTTTCCAGGCATTGGCCGTGGCGGTTGTGCTCCTGGTGTCAGGTATTGGCCGTGGTATTGTGCCAGGTATTGGCCGTATTGGTATTGTGCCAGGTATTGGCCGTGGCGGTTGTGCTCCTGGTGTCTGGTATTGGCCGTGGTATTGTGCCAGGTATTGGCCGTCTGGTATTGTGCCAGGTATTGGCCGTGGCGGTTGTGCTCCTGGTGTCTGTGTGTGTGGCCTAACGCGCTGCTTCCCGCAGTGGTGGTATTACTGGAGTGGTTGGTTGGGGGAAGGAGTGATATTACTGTGAGGAAAGCGGTAGTGGCAGTAATATGGAATGGAGTGATATTACCGTGAGGAAAGCAGTAATGGTAATATTCTTGAGTGATTTGAATGATATTACTGTGAGGAAAGCGGTAATGGTAGCATTGTAGAGTGATTTCAGTGATATTTCTGTGGGAATAGAAAGCAGTAGTAATAGAAAAGATAAGTGATTTAGTGGTATAGTTAAACCTCTCATTAACGGGCCAATTGATAGAATAATAAGAAAACAACTTATTTGAGCCTGGGAGGAGTGTTAGCAAGTCGAGTTCAAAATCAATTGCCTTTCGAATAGCATCTGTATGGGAACCTGTGCTTTTTTTAGGACTGTATTTTACTCATTCCCATTACTTCTTCATCTACTTTTCTCGGTCACTATTTCTAATAATCTTTTAGACTTCGTCCTGCGCAACACATATTACTTGGTGAAAAATCTGTAGGAAACAATTGATACTAGGGCTGTCTCTTGCAAACAATTGCAGTTTTAGCTCATTTATTTTACTGTCTACTCTCAACCGAATAAACTTGTTATTCAGATTCGAGTGTTGACGTTACTCCACTCAGTAAGGTGTGTATCGTGCATTTCCCTGCAAACTCTGATCATTTTACTCTTAGTTTAGGTCATCATTTTCATTGTATAACACCTCTCAGGACATGAAGCACGGGAAGTTCGATGAAGGAGAAGCCACTCTCCGCTTGAAGTTAACTCTGGAAGAAGGCAAAGTGGATCCTGTGGCCTACAGAATCAAGTATGTCTCCCACCATCGGACTGGCGACGCCTGGTGTATATATCCGACCTATGACTACACTCACTGCCTGTGCGACTCCATTGAACACATCACCCACTCCCTCTGCACCAAGGAGTTCCAGTCGCGGTGAGACTTTTGCTTCAGCTCTTTTGACGAAGTTTTTGTCCAGATACGTGAATTAATTTCATGATCTGTCTCACTTTTTGGTAAACTCGGCAGCAACTCTGCAACTTTATCGGACTTGTATTCATGATCATGTGTGAGGGCTATGATTAATTGTCTGTCTTTTATCGTGACAAGTGTGCGTCTCATTCAGCTCTTATTGAGCAAGTTTCATTACAAATATGTGCGTTTTCATCACGTGTATGTGTACGTAATATTCAGGGAAAGATAACGTTTTTGCTCAGTCGTCAGGTATACTTTTACTCTGTGTTCATTTTATGAATTTGCGTTACAATTTCAGGCGCTCGTCTTACTACTGGCTATGCAACGCCCTGAACATTTACTGTCCGGTGCAGTGGGAGTACGGACGACTCAACATGCACCACACAGTCGTCTCCAAAAGAAAAATTGCCAAACTTATCGACTCTGGCATTGTCAGAGGTGGGTGTTGTTCAAACTAAACGTGGATCTATTTCTGTGTAGCTGTTGCTGAGGTCGTTGTGGCACTGTGCTGCGAGGGGAGCTGCTCTATTTGCCTCGATAGGAGCTGTGTGCGTCATAGTGAGCAGCTTTCTAGTGTTCATGGACATTGAGCGCTGGCTCCGCTAGCACTTAACTTTACGGGTTCTACTGGGATACCTCAGTCTCAGCTTAGCTTTGCTCGGTATGTTAAAAAACATACCAAATTGGGAACAAATTTGGAACGCTATTTATATGCCTGAAGACACAAAGGGTAAACCTTTTACTGCCTAAACTATTATCTAGTTGAGTAAAAAAAAGTCCTTATTTTATTTTCTCCTGCAGGCACATCAATGCTACATTTTTGTGTGAAAAAAAGTATCCAAGACAATATTTCGTATGGGTAGGCTGCAGTTTTTTGTGAACTAGCGCATGGCATACGGAAAAACAATTATTTCGAATAGGCCCAGTACTTGAACAACAGTTAGTGAATACCTATTCTGAAGATGGTTGGTATGAAATATGATCTTGCATCAACTATTTTCTTTTAGATCAAAAATATGGGAATTAGCCATAGGTTTACGATTATGCCGCATTATACCGCATGGGGTTTATACCGCATGTGGTTTGGGTGTGGTACAACCACAGAGCTAAACCGGTGTCAGAAATGATACCATCGTCGTCTTAGTGTGTAATGTCTATTGGCGCTCCGCAGACTGGGACGACCCTCGCCTGTTCACGCTGACCGCTCTGCGGCGACGCGGGTTCCCCGCTGAGGCCATCAACAGATTTTGTGCCTCCCTCGGCCTCACGGGCGCCCAGATCACCATCCACCCTGACGCCCTCGAGGCCTGCGTCAGGGACGTGCTCAACTCCTCCGCTCACAGGTGCTCGAGTCACATATGACAAACCAACGTAATTTGACCAATTTCCATTCGATATTATCATGGATTCGTATGAACGTAGTGAATTCAAACAAA
>VOMN01072002.1:0-10882 GCA_014899125.1 Orchestia grillus | reverse complement strand
ATGTATTGTATGCCTTCATTTCTATATAGGTTGCCCTAGAAGCCTTATAGTTTATTTGGGTCCACATGTGGTATATGTCCTGATCCCTGTTCTTCGTCATTCCTCATTTGATCGTCAAACCTGCATCTGATGTAAATACTTGTGGTAAATAAATGTTTACAAATGTTTCCAAATTTGATCAGGGGATTGGGTATTTTAAATGTGCGATGATTGACGATCTTGAAATGGCTACGCATTGATCAACTGTAATTCTGTCGTGTTCGGAGCTCGAGCCAAAGGTGAAAACCCGTTCGCTACCAGGTACCTCTGGAGTTATTTTTTCGTGTGTGGGTTAGCGGTGTGGTCTGCTAGTCATCGGAGGCTACAAGTTTCCTCTTTTCTGGCTACATTTGCGACGTGATTAATATTCTATTTCTCCAACCAAAACAATGAAATCCAAAAGATTATTGGACTTTGTTAGAAAAGACCTTAAATCTTGAATGCACCAACTGTTTTTTTTGCCATGTCAAATCCCAGGCCATCCTCGACATGTGAAATGATTAGAACCAAATGACTGGTGTTCAAACTCTTTAGTGCCGGGTGTTCGAAATGTGTGTACTCTTGCTCTAAGAGCACATACATTGCGTTCTGCTAGCCGCGCAAAGTAATTTTTGAACTTTTTTTGAATATATATATGATTTTTATATGATCATATATATATTCATGATCATATATAAATCATATATATATTTGAATATATATATGATTTTTAGAAAAAATCGAGGTTCAGAACTGTTCTCAATGATTCTCAATTGAGTATTCATGCGAAACAAAATTTACTATTTTTAACGATCTTAATGTATCTTAATTTAACGTTCCCTATAATTATGCCAAGAAACAGAAAAAAAGAATAACATTTTTATTGTGTATTTATTTATGGAATTACATATTTTCGCATGGGTTATGAGTAAACGTGTTTTTCCGATGCTTCAAAATGCTAATGAGACGTTTGCCGAGTGTTGATGTCAATTGTGTTATCTCAGATGGTAGATTGTTCGATTAGCGCTTTCGATCGTTTTTCATAGGACTTTCAAGCTTGAGTATTGCTTGCCCTCAGCATAAATCCTCCCTTTAATAACGGACTATGATTTTGCTATGGGATTCAAATCTGGACTGTTCGGAGGTCCTGTCATTACATTGTGCCCTTTGAATCCATGATCTAATAGCCATTTGGTTGCGTTCGTTGATCTGTGGGTAAGTGAATTATCCTATTGAAATATCAGAGAACATTTTTTTATTCTTGGTTGATCGTCAAGTCAGGGAAAAAAGGCCTCCTTCAATCGCTTACAACATGAATTTGAATTCAGTTTCAATTCGTTTGGTAGTTTGTAGGGGCCAATTAACTTATCTCCTTGCCTACCTGCCTAAGACATGACTCCCCTGATGTGGACTCTATGTTATATCCCTGACCGCTGCCTGCAATTTGTCGTGAACGTTTTTTTCCATCGCTGGGCTGATCAACTTATAAAAGTAAAACATTGCGTTCTCAAAGACGTCGTGTCACATTTATTCGGCTGCTTTGATTACTTTTTAATCAATCTTAAACTTTCAAGTAAGCTGCCACCACTGGTCGAAATCCAAAAATATATGTTGATTAATTTATGGTAACGTGGGATTGAATACGAGCGGAAGGGTATAACTGTTTTAAGGCATCATTAATAAGTCACATTTCAAATGGAGTAAATTACAATCAATGAGTGTTTCGTATTTTGATAATTATTCTTTCATCTCATTCGTCGTTCATTAATTCATGCTTTTCAAACCGTGGAGGGACTAAATATGATACAGAGCTTTCCAGTGCTCTAATTACTACTTAATAAACACAGAAATGATACGCTCAGGATTCAGTAATATTCACTGGAGGCAACCTAAAGATTCCTACAAAGGCAAAACGACAATTGTTCTATATGAAATGGAAGAACACAGTTGTTCGAGATATACACAGAATGAAAATATGATTCTATTCTACATGATTCTCCGTCGTAACTGAGAGGCCAACGAGGGATACTACTGAAATAAAAACTTATCTGTGGTGATGGGAACTCGGTGCTGGAGAGCCGTGAGAGAGATAGCGTTATTTGCAAATTCAAAATTTATCGGGCAAATTGAGTGTAGATCGCATGACGTTACACAAATATTGTAATACTCTTGTTCGTATTATGCGAAACGGACCGACACCCGCTAAGGCGCGGTCTAACAATTACGGACTCCTTCGTTTCGTGCGCCCTCTCTCAACACCAGGGCTATAGTGTTCGTCTCCTGTTTTAAAATGTTCGCCTCTCAGGCGGCTTGGGGAGGCCTTTGTTCGGTATAAAATTCAAACGGCCGTTACCTGATGAATTCTAACGCGCAATTTCTTAAATAAAGTGAGGCGTTCATAAATGGAGAAGTCTAATATTTTCGATCCGTACACAAACCAATTTTCTAACATGAAATGAATCATAGAAAAAGTATATATAAAGTAACATAGGAGAATTATTGAAGACGGTAACCCTCGTGTACGTCCTCACTGGATTCTGACGGGTGAAGTGCTGTATATTCCGAGACGGGTGAACTGCTGAATTCCAGATGCAGGCGTGGGAATGCTGATGAATTGGCATCATAGCAACGTACTATGGATTGCGAAAAAGTTCGGAATCGAGAGGACAGTCCGGGAAGATCCGCGATAAGACGAGGTCTAAGAAGAAGACGCAGGGCATCGGTTAAACTCTAAATTGGCTAGAAAAAGGGACAGTGAAATTTTTACCTAATGAGTAACAGCCTAGTCGTTCAAATGAGCTCGCATTAACCAGCTAGCGAACGAGCTGGAAGATTCGACGCAATTAATCCGACTAGTATTGAACTGATTTAACTTATAATTTTATTTCCCCAACTCTCCCGCATTTGCGGACTGGCAAAACTCATACACAGCAACTCAGTTTGACCGACTCAAACGAGCTGCTCCAGGTGGGTTATCGTAGTATTTTAATAGAGATTAACTATTATATCCCAGCTCGCAGTTCGAGCAAGTTCTATCTTCCAGCAAATTCACGTTTTCGGACCAATGATAAAGTATCTAGCCAATTGGGCGTCCAGCCGACGCTGTGAGTCTTCTTTTTAGACCTCGTCCTATCGCAGATCTTCCCAGATTGCCTTCTCGATCCCGAACTTGTTCGCTATCCGTTAGTTCGGTGCTATGGTGCCAAATCATTGAGAACGTTCCCACGGCTGCATCTGGATTTCAGCCGTTCGCCCGTCTAGAAATATGCTCTGGAATTTCCCCCGCTCGTTAGAGATGCATCGCGTTACATCGTTTTGCATGGGGCTCCGCCTAAGAATGTAGTTCCCTCTAGTCGGCCCTTGCGGTTACCGTCTACGCTTGGGAAGCGTACAGCGTCTCACGCGTCTCTCACTTTCCATCGCACGGTATTGGGTAAAGTTAGCCTAGAATTTAGCCTGCTACGAACATGTCTACATATATACAACGAACGTCTAATTTTATACAGGAGGCCTTTTTACAGGACGCCTCACTTAGGCGAGGGTATTGAGGATCCTAGGCCTCTTGGTTTTATCAACTTTTGCCTCACCAGTCACTTCAAAAATATTCTTACTGGTAGAATAAGAAGTTGTGAAAGTTTGTAAGAATGTTTTACGGATATTCCTAGCATATAACGTTGGTAAACACGCTCTTTTTGATATCTTTCTGCGTGTTTTACCAGCAAACACAATCGAATTGCTACTACGGTAATCAGAACGGGAATTTTTGGATATATCTATAGTTTATATATCAGCTCCAAGTATAAAGGTAATTTTAGCACGATCTTTTTCAACAAGACCAGATTTCGTTCCCATTTATTGTGCTTTTGCATAAGCTAACAGAACAGTTGAAATGTAAAAGTTTCACAAACTTCAGAGAACATTTCTTTTTAGAGTACAATTATTCCGCTGAAAAGTAAACTACCGTTTGAATGAATTATTTGTTGTATGATACAAAAGTTATAATGTAACACTATACAAAGCGTGAAAATATAAAAGTTTTTTAAAAGTTCTATTCACAAAACATAATCGAATAATCAAGTAGAACACACGGTATTTCAAATACTTGGAGCTAAACGCTTGGAACACTGATGAATTTGTAAGTCATACATCGAGGATCGCCACTAGTTTTGCAGATATAAGGACGGACTTACAAAAGCAGACGATGACTGATTTTTCTTTTTTTTCTTTTAGGCTATTTGGTATGCATTTACTAGCTTCTCATAACAAAGCTTTTGCTCTCAGTGTATTGATTTACATAGTTTTTCGACTGTTGCGTTGAACAGAGAATAATGAATAACATTCAACATTCAGATATGACTTGTAATAAGGCATGGATCAGTACAGACTGCATCATTAAAGGTAATATACGTTTCACGTACTGTAACGTCTCAAATAAATTATCATAATATTTCAAATTTCCAGAACGTCAAGAGTTCGCCCGAGATGATTTGCAGCGCGACATGTCACTTCCTTGTGATTAGAAATTCCTGGCCCTTTGCTCTTAATACTTTTGAGACGGAATTGTACCTCAGGAGGCAATGAGCTGCGCTGAGGAGCTTATGTTATGTCAATGAACAGGTTTTGCTTCTCTAAGTTTCTTCCGGTGTTCGTTTGGAGTCTCAGAAAGCTCAAGTTAGAGGCGCACTTCTCACATGTAGGGTGGAGGGGCATGTTAGATCTCTGAACGGTGGACTGATCTTATTTCAGAACAAATAATTAGTGTCGTGGGCGACTGCTTCATGCATGTGACACACATCATGTGAACTTTATTATAAAAAATGGTGGTTTGATTCACATCTCATTTTTTTAGCATTTCATTCGTTGGTCTCTCAAGGAACTATCGGACTATTTTTAGAGATTAAATGTTCACGTCATTTTGAGCATAATTATTAAATAACAGGTAAAAACTTTATTTCTCATTGCCCGACTGATTGATCTGACCTCTGATATGAAAAGTAAGTGGCTTCATGCCAACAAAATAGAGATAGCCAGAAAACGTTGCGTTCTTTCTTTGCGAAGTGAAACTCCATCTCAACCTGACTGCTGTCACTGCTGACTTCAGTCACATGAGAGTGTCAGCACTGCTGTCACTGCTGACCTCAGCCACGTGAGAGTGTCAGCACTGCTGTCACTGCTGACTTCAGTCACGTGAGAGTGTCAGCACTACTGTCACTGCTGACCTCAGCCACGTGAGAGTGTCAACACTGCTGTCACTACTGACCTCAGTCACGTGAGTCTGCACTACTGTCACTGCTGACCTCAGTCACGTGTTTCAACACTGCTGTCACTGCTGACCTCAGTCACGTGTTTCAACACTGCTGACACTGCTGACCTCAGTCACGTGCGTCAGCACTGCTGACACTGCTGACCTCAGTCACGTGTGTCAGCACTGCTGACACTGCTGACCTCAGTCACGTACGTCAGCAGCCCTCGCCACGGGCTGACGGACAGAAGCTGCGAGGATGAAATTAAGCTTAAATTCCGAACTTTCTCGTTCGAAAGTTTTCAGCCCTGCGCGACTCCCAGGAGTGTGCATGCACTGCAGCAACGGATTTGGCGTTGCCTCTGCAGCGTATTCTTGAAAGGATTTTTTAGTCAGGCTACGTTTTAGTTTTCTGAATGTTTTCGAAACTTCGTTCAACTGGCCGAAAGTTAAGTACTGGGGAGATTGAGTTCCAGAGACTGGGAGTCCCTGCATGTATGTAAATTTACAACGGAACAGCACGGCAGTTACACTTCNCGTTGACGGGCGTGAGTATACTTTGACAGTATTATGCGTACGAGCCAAAAGCCAATCGAATAGAAATTTTTCATTTTTTGAACTGATGTTTTGTTCACCATTTTTAAATTTTTAGTTTAATAATTATTAATTTAAAGGGGCGTGTATATTAATTTTTAATATAGAAAAGACAGGAATATGTGATAAGTGAAGGGTCGCTTGTTCCACGGAATCAGCACCGAGTAATGGATGGACATTACTGCAAAAGGGAGAAGCATTTTAGTTCACGGTTACTTTAACCATCCATTTTTGGAGATGAAATCTCTAGCTGAAGTGCGTACGGCGGCAGTACATGAACTCACAAAACTGGGCGCCTTCCCTTACCTATTGTGTGTGATCTATTACCATTCATAGGGCTCGAATTCCCACACAAACTAAAGCCTCCACAACTTGTGTTACTGTTTGCATGGCGCCTATTAAGTTCCGTATTGAGGTTGCACACGTACGTTATTTTTCCTTCCCCACATGCAGAGAGCTTCAAGCTGGTTTGAATTCCCAGCTTTGACACTTATTAGGCCTTCAGAGTGACGCTCGAGGCTGCTCTCTATGGATCTCCGTGATGAAGTCAAGGCAACTTTCACGACCTCGGCGCCAAATTTGCATATTTTTCCTGCTCCCTCTTCAAAAGTCGATTTTCATACAATTAAATTTGCCGAGGAAAAATTGTTTGCTTACAATGTGATTCGTTGAAGAAATTTTTTTTTTTTCAATATGATTTGCAGAAGAAAAAATCCTTTGCTTCGCAAATATCATTTCGCAGAAACTCGCAGTGAAGTGCGGAAAAGCTTAGGGTTTGTTTTTAATTTTCAGGGGAGTGAAAATTCTTTCACATTAAAACTAATTTTTAGTTTCCGAAAAAAAAATCTAGTTCGAATCGTATTCAGGAGATACGTAAACACGTTTATTTTAGAAAAATAGAAATGATTTTTAAATTTCTCAGCCATTTATTAGTTGTAAGAACTTGAGCCTTTTTTTACGGGTCCTCATAAAAGTAATAAGCAGAGGACAACCGAAGTGAACGTTTCGCTTCTGCTCAATAAAGACAAAGTTTACATTGGTGGGGGCTTATCGCCTGTTTGTGAAAGCCAAAGTCATCGTTAATTATCGATAATTCAGCTTGGTTATGAGCTTGTGAGAGGCCGTGCGAAGGAGACAAGCAATCGCCCATGGCTTGGCTTAGTCATGAGAGAGAATTCGGATGGGGAAACGTGATGTTATTCAATTTATACTATCCTTTAACACCCTAAAGTCATGAAGGCCTTGCGCGAAGGGATCAGGAGAAATCTGAAGCGATCTATGCGGCAAACGGATAAACATGGATTTCAGCGCAAACTCAAGAGGAGCGTAGTCAGAGCTGACCTCAAACTGTTTCTTTCAAGCAAAAGACGCATCAACAACTCGCTGAACTTTAAAATCAGAAACGAGCCAACAAAGTTTAGTTTCGTCTGAACTACCTGAAGAATGGCACGCGAGGAGGAGAGATTGCCTCTTCTGATGAAAAGATGCCTCTGTTGATGTTCTACAGAGTGGTAGGAAAGTGGCCTGGAGACATCCCAGATGTTGGGAGAAATTTTTATCATCATCCAAAAGTCGGCCTTCGTCATGGTTTGGATTTAAGTCTTGAAAAAAGTAAATCTCCGCTCATTTTCGTTAAAGAGAACTCAAAAGTTTATCCGATTTACACAACTTTTATTCCTGCCTTTCATTGAATAGAAAAACAATTCGAGAAAAATTATTCTCCCATTCAGTAAGACTCATACATTACGTTGAGGTTTCGTTTTCGCACACGTCCAAAAACCTGAGAAGTGATGTCAAGCTGATTTTCCACAAGTGTTTTCCTAAAAATAACGTAGCCCGATCTCCCCAGGAATTGAATTCCCTAACTTCAGTGGAGCTGATGCTGGACATCGCCTCATGGCGCTGTCGATGACTCGAAATTCTGACTGAAGAAGTGCCGAGGCGACATTACGCAGGGGAAGCTACGGGCAACAATGGAGGGCTTCAGAAGGAAACTTCAGAGAGAAATCCGGGCAAAAGGATGGCAACAATAGACCAGGCCACTGCTGCTTGTTACTATTTTTCAGTTATATGATATGACGTAAAATAAAATTTCATTATTATCTTGTGTCGTTATCGAAATATTTATTTATTTACTTCAGGAACTTTCTCCGCACCCTAGCTAGGTGTGAAGCCGACGAAACAAATTTTCAGCCTCCAGCCTCTAGCTAAAGACTCCAATTCATCAACCTCGTGGACCGCTGTTGGTTTTTGTCTTGGTCTGGTGTTTCGTTGTACGAATGCGCCCCAAGGCCTCGTCAACAACTTTTATTTGTATTCAAGACTTACTTATACAGGGTTTCCCACGAAAAACGGAACTCGATATGAAAATAATGTAATTCAAAAAATATTCGCTGCATTTTATTCTCTTTCGACCATAATCATCCTTCAACGCTTTTCAAAAAATGCTGTACGGTTTGAAAAAATATTTTCAAAAATATTTATCCGTAATTACCCTACTGTAGGATCTCAGAAACATGTTTGAGCAAGAAGATCAAACGTTAAAATATACAAGTCACGATTTAACTTAAGTTTAAGTTTTAGAACCATTAGCAATATCATCAGTTCACTGAACCTTTGCCAATCGAGTTAACAAAGTTTGGTGGATACAAGACGGCTCACGGGCTCGTGGACTGATTGCTGGAAGAACACGGCTGAGAGAAGTTTTTAATTACCGCATAGTTGCATCAAATCAGGAAATTGAGTGGCCTCTAAGATTCCCAGATCTAACACCGTGCAATTATTTTCAATGGTGACACTTTAAGACGAAAGCTTACTCTAGTGCCCCACAAAACACAAAAGAATCATCAACGAATTAAATGTACTAAAAAAATTCGATCGTTAACCAAACGAGTTGTGTTATCGAGTTACTTAGCTCAAAAGTGCGTTGACAGAAATGGATGACGTGTGGTAGGAACTTGAGCATAAAACATGTATTTTTAATAAAATTATTTAGGACATAGTTGTATGGACTTTTTTTCTAAAACTTAAAACAAAGTTGAATTGAAGCTTGTACATTTTACCGTTTGACTTTCCCAGGCTAAGATGAATTGAGAGCCTTCACAGCAGAGTAATTGAGGTAAACATTTTTAAAGATAATTTGTCATTTTTGAAAAGCATTCAACGAAGAATATGGTCGAAACAGAATAAAAATACAGCAAGTTGTTTCTGAATTATATAAATTTCATGTTGGGCTCCATTTTTTGCGGGACACCCTGTATGTGTATGAATATGTTCGTTACGAATGCATATTTTTAAAATGCAAGTCTGGGTGGGTACTTCAAACGCGTGTAAGAACGTGGGCTTCAGCATGTATGAGAAGACGAGTGGGAAAATCTTCTCTAGTCTGTTTCTAGAAGAACATGGTTATCAATACTGCTCAGGTATACATAAGATAGATTGTCTCCGTACTTATTCTCGTGCAAAAACGTGTGCTTTGAAACACCAGCAAACTTGTATGAGAATGGGAACTTATAAGTACAAAATTATAAGTGTGAGGCACCTTTTTCGATTAGCGAGCATTCCTATGTAGATGTTCTTTTCCGTAAAAGATTTGAAGGCTCACTTAATCCTCTTCTTGAAACTCAGGTAACAAGCTGGCCCTGTGCAATTACTCTCATTGCTAGCAGTGCTCAACTTAGCTCACCTCTTTTTGCTAGTTTGCAAAGAACTAACTATAAGAATTATTCCTCGTAGATTCTCAATGAATCGCAAAAGTTTACAGTGAACACCGGGCAATGAGTATTAATTTAATGCTCGTATATTCCATTCAAAGTTTCTTGCCTCCTTAAAGGTGAATTTTTCCCCGCGTTGTTCCTGTCGTATCCCTCACCAGACGTCCTGAAAGGTCCTCATTTGCTATTTCAAGGGACGAATCGATCATACTTAGAACGAGGCTTGAGTAAAGTTTCTACGTCTCCTGCGAGGAACTCACGTGGAGATGAATAATTAGGCCTTCTTTCAGGGCGAGTTCACGCCTAAGTTACCCCGTATAAAAAATGAACCTTGAACTCCGGGCAGCAAATCTGGCGAGTTGCAAATCCAAACTGAGATTTGGAGCCCGTCTTCTTTCAATTACGGACGGTTACTAATGAGACAGATACCGGAAAGGCCTCGACTTGCGTCCGATTATTTTTTTAAATTGAGTGGCTTTTCGTTCGGCAGTGAACCTTTAATTAAAATCCTCCCATCACTATCTCGGTAAATTCTATGGCAGCCCAAATCTGGCAGCTCTGAGAAAGTATTTTATTTCACACAAATTCGGCAGAGAAGGCCTTTTACAACTCTCCAGTCATTGAGAATTGAATAAAACTGATTAAGTTTAAAGAAATTTTCATCATTAGACTAACAAATAAGTTTCGTTGTGACTGACTAATTTTCCCACAAATTTTTGCTTATTCTGCTTTACTTAAGTCACTTTAGTCTAACCCTCCTCATGGCTATACACCGACTCGAGGGTAAGACTTGCCTATTGAACATGAATTTCTGCCGATGTTCCGTCAGTTTGTGAGGCACTTTAATGAACGATCAAATCGTCAATGTGAGAGCATAAGTTAGAACATAAGTCCTTTGAAGTTAGTGACAATTTGCAGAGTTCTCCACCTGTTTTAACTTTGTATGATTAGATCTGTCGCGCCGTACGAAGTAGGTCAAAACCGTAGTGATTAGTTGAGGGAGAGTCCGAGATGAAACTAAGGCAGAGGGTTGCTTCGGTACCGTACGTCATTTGAACGTTAGGATTGGTGCCCTGGTGCTAGGGTGCTGTTGTGTGCACTGGTGCTCTGGTGCTGTGGTACACAGTGCTGTGGTGCTGTGGTACACTGTTACGTTGATGCTGTGGTACACTGGTGTTGATGTATAAATTAGACGTTCATTGTATATACGTAGACATGTTCGTAGCTGGTGGCTATGTCTAGGCCGACTACTGCATAAAGAATGCTTTTGCATCGGAATGCGAGAGGCGTGTGAGACGCTGCGGGCATTTTAAGC
>VOMN01072000.1:0-13006 GCA_014899125.1 Orchestia grillus | reverse complement strand
CAGCGACTTGAGGAGCCGCTTTCTCTTTCTCATGGCGATCCGGCGGTTTCGGGGCACTATTTTCATTTCTCTTTCCCTCTCCAAAGGTGCGTGTTAACTGCACGTCTCAAGAAATAATCTCTGCAGGACCTCATAGACTCCTTGAGCTGTTTGGTCGGCAAGTATATATAACAAGTCCCATGAAACCAGTCGCAAAGCCTCCGTTGACGAGAAATCACGTTCAAAGTAGATTAAAATTGGACCGAGTATAATTTGAAGGTTGACCTTTCTAAAGTTTTGTTCACAGACGAAACTCGTGTAACTCTTGATGGCCCAGNGGAGCATCTTGAACCGTGATTGAAAAGCGAAGAGCTACCTTCACAAGGACCAGTGTGTTCATGCAAGATAATGGTCCCTCACATGCTGTGCAGAAGACTACTAAGTATCTTCAACAATTATGTTACAGTGGACTTGAAAAAATTAAGTGGCTATCAAATTTTCTGGATTTAAACCCGATTGGGAGCCTGTGGAGTATCTCGAAGCAAAGATTTCACGCCAACGGACTGGAATTCAAGAGCAAGGATGAGGTGCTGTGTGGGAAATACTTGGAATATCTGGTAGTATTACTGTAGGTTATATCCAAAAATTAATAAATTCAATGGATCATCGACTTCCCAGTATTTATAAAATCGGAAAAGCATACTTCCTATAAATTTGTTTAAAACTGCACCTATGTTTTTAATTGTTATTATCTATTTGATTATTTTATTACCTTCTGTAGTGGATAAACATTCATATGCAACATTGATGCACGTTTTGTTTGCTCAATTTTGTGAATTTTATTAAACCTCTAATAATTTGGCGCACTCGATTCACCATGGAAAATAACTAAAATAATGCCACTTTGTTTCCGTTGTTCAGGCCAGACCGAAAATTTCACTGATTGCGTATGTTATTGCCGACGTTCGGGAAAACTTTATTTGAATTGAATGTATGGTTTTTAAAATATTAAAAAATCAGCCTCGATAATAATTTGACATGCAGTGTAGAAGGTTTTAGCCTTTAAAAATACATGATTTTTTTAGTCATATTTCGGGGATATGAGGGGAACAGGTGCGTGTTCCATGTACAGGTGTTGAGAAGCGTAGTGGTGGGTGGGCTGTGCAGCTTTCACCGAGTTGGTCTTGTGTGGAGTTGGAGTGCAGCCTTTGTTAACGTGCTCCTCTACCACATACTCGCTGTCCGGACAAGTATTCATTTATAACTGCTTACCTGACGAAATTTGCGTATGTAGTGGAATTGCTTCAAAAATATTAACAAATTTATAACAAGTATCCAACAATATTTGCTGCATTTCAAATCTGTTCTCTTTGGGTATAATTAGTTGACTCGATTATGACTGCTACTTTTCTAAATTTGCTTACGATGCTTGCGGCGGTGAAATTTTTTTCTCGTTGGAATAATTGTGTGTAGAATGTCTATACAATCGAACTACAAATTGTCTGTATATTTTCTTGAGTTAAATTATCTGTATTTTCGTACACCGTGCGGGATTTTCTCCATAATGTAGCTTTGTACGTTAGTCATATATAACTGCTTAAATGTATGGGATTTTTTCTAATTAAGAATTCTGGCTGCGAGTTGGTTAATTTAAGACCTCGTGCCCATTTGAAGTTGGTTCGGTGTCCTTATCTACTTCATTGGATTACATATATTGGAAGGAAAAGCTTGTGTATCCTACTTGGCGAGGGCCAAGTGACAGTTTTGTTTTTGTTCAGGGGTGCAATCATCAAACCTTCTCTTTCTTTTATCTTGGCACGAAATGGTGGACCATTAAATGGTAACTCGATATGTTAGTTAATGAGCGAATGCCGCAAGCAATCCACAACGTCATTCTATTTCGATTCTTTTGTGAGCGTGGAAACTGGCAAAGCTTAATTTTCAGCTGGCATGCATTTTCATCACTTGGATCCCGTGATTCAGTTGTGAAATTGAGCGAAATTCAATCACGAAATTAGTACCTGCCTTGAAAGGTATGTAAACTGTAAATTTGGGCTATTTTGTAGCGGTATCCAATAGAAATCAATTAGTTTGTGCTATTAACTAACAAAGCTACTAATTCAACTATATTATTCTAAGTTTTAGCACAATTATTTAAAGGTATATGTTTCGCCAAAATAAATGGATGAACCTTGTTCAGTATGATTATTTAAATCTAGTTACAAAATGTTTTTATTTCGCAACTCACAAACTGTGCTTTATATTAATGGTTGGAACTCGTGCTCTTTGTTTCTCTCGTTGACTTAAAACTTATCGGTGCAACATCAACAGTAATCATTGCCAGTGAGCTGAACAGAAAATTTCATTGATGTATGGCTGATTAGGTATTACGAGCAATCGTATAGAGTATCGTCTCAATCCCTCAGTTATTGAATAAAAAGATTTGTTTGCTTTATCATGCCGTCGTTATCGTACTCCTATGCCTGTCATTTTGTTTTTAATGCTCTGATATGTGCAAGGACTCAACATACATTTATTTTTATTTCAAATGAAAAAAATGGAGATCTCAAATTATTTCTTATGTAAAATAGTAATCATAGTAGAATGTTACCGTTTAATGTAATTCAAATTCCATTCGATGCATTCGATGGTGAGTACAAGGTAAGAACTAAAAGTATTGCTCTTCAGCATAAGATGTGCAGACGTAGGTAAACGGCTATGCGTATTGGTACGAGAGAATGGCGCTCACTTGGTAGGATGCGCAGCTCAGCAGCAAGTTGCTCCTTCTGACGAAAAAAGTCTCAAAATTTTTTTTATTCACTCAACTGTCTGGATTTTCATGTGCTTGTACAGAGGCCTCTTAATTTTGCCTGCTACTGACAATAAACAGGAGGAAAGGTACATATGGGACCCCCGGGTGTGACCCGAAAATAGCCAATTGTGATGCCTGTGCTGGCTAGGGAGTGTGGCGGCCTCTGAGCACACACGACAGAGAAGGGTGCGAGTCAGATGTTAGTGGGGCAGCATTGCGGGGTGGCGCGAGTGAGGCGCGCAGCTGGAGGTGTATTTTAGGCACCGGCTGCCCGCTTCCTCCTGCTAGCGCCTCAACTGCAAGCGAGACGCCATCGGCTCACGCATTGAGAATTGTCTCGGTGGTATTTTCTCTAACTGACCCCATCTCCTCTAAACAGGCTCACAGGATTTCGCTATTCTGTCTGGTGACTGGTGGGAGATCGGATGATACTGCGAATGAATTTGGGTGAATTACACTCCTGGTTCTACAGTTATGAAATATATATAAATATATATTTTATAAGCATGAGCGTTTTCATCAACGATTTTGAAATAAAGGGTTCATCTAACGAATGGCCACAACCAAAGAAACTCAAATTTTCCATTTGGTAATTTTGTTAGAAGAGTAATTTACATCCTTCTGCAAAGTTCAAGTTATCGATGCTATCTCTAAGCGGACCCTCTTTCCATAGTAATACTTTTATATTGCCGAGCAAAGAGCCTATCTTTGACTGTAAGAAAGCGCTGAACGATCAGTTAAAGTTTGAGCTAAAATCCTTTACCGAGTGTCTAGTTCTAAAAGCTAAATCTGTCGCGATTTGGTAATCCATTGAGCCCTGAATTTCAAATATATTGGAATATTTAATAGCTGATTAATTGTGGTATGCGATTGCCCAATGTCTGTCCCATTCGAGAAAGTAGCAGAGTTATTCTGAAAGAGAACAGAATCAGAAGAGAAAGGTTCTATCGGCAAAGGGCCTGGCTGACCTCTCTAACGACACCGTAACTCACTTCTGTGAATTAACCTCTCCACCAGCGCCACAAACTTACTTATTAATTTGCCCTGTCATTTCAACTAAACTGTTACTATCTGTCTTTATGTCCCGTTAGAAATACATGGAGAAAACTCGCTCCTCTTTTACGCCCTGCTGAAGATGGGACTGCAAGTCCTGTTAAGCTCCCTGATTTTTATGTTAAAAATTATCTTCAAGAAATAATGTCCTTTCTTCCCTATCGCGTCCCCATCGAGCTCCTGTCGGATCTCTCAGGTTCATTAAATAAGGAGAATTCTTCTATCCAAAATTTCGTTAAAGACACGCGTTACAATTGTTTGAATTTCATTGGTTTAATTATGCAAATGCGAGGATGAAAACATTTGATCAGTATATATACAATACTGGGAACCGCTCACTTCGTTACGTTGCTTTCGAAAGTTTCAAACGTTAACGAAAAGGTGTTGACGTAGTTGCCATCACTCGTTTCCGCATTTTCAAGCTGTTTTTTGTCAGCGGCACAAGTTCTATTTTGTAGAACCCCGCTCAAGTATTCCACTGGTAGCGAGTGATTTGATCGATGTTGCCTTATTCAACTAGTATGTAAATTGGTTTGCGATTTTCTCGTCCGTAATTTATGTAAATCTTCTCATCTCGTTATCATTCTCCCTAATTCTAAACATAATCCTGTGTAGTAACGTAGGTTTTCGAAAAGAACCGCTAGGTTTTAAGTTGACGTTAGTTGCTCAATTTGTACATATATTTACGTTCGATCTCTTCAATTTATGTCTCCTTCTGAAGAAAAGACTTACCTTGTCTGCACATATCACCTCGGATATTAAAAACATTTCACATTTTTAAGCGTGCAATTGCGCTGAATGCTTGATTGAAGCACTTCGCATGGTAGCATTTCATCTCGGTTACTGAAAGCATAAAATCTCTTCCAAAACCTTGTAAACAGCATACTGATTATTAAATATAAAAAGTCACATAACAAATTACAGATGATATTGCTTCAAAGCTCTAGGGTTGTTCGTGGTCGTCGTTTTTTTTCGGTAAGCCAGTGTATTGCAATCGACTTGCTGCTCGAGTTTGGAAAACTGTGTTTCCTACCCTTGCAGTCAAAAAATCGCCACTCTACCCCGCCTGCTGACGGCTGTAACAAAAACTCAAAGTAATCCCCGTCGTCTTTGTTACCGGTCTTATTAAGATTACAATTTATTGGGTATTCATAACAAGAGGTGTGATTGTGCAAAAATTGTTCAACATGTGCTATTTTTGTACTTCTTCGGAGTATAAGTCATCAGAATTGTGCCTCGAAACGATGGGTCTTATTATTTTATTTTTCGACTAGATAATAAAATCATGGTTGAAATTTCAGCTGAGTGAATCGAAAATTCACAAAAGTAAACTCCTTTCGAAAAGCTTGTGCGTAAAGAAGACAGAAGAAAGGGGAAGGTTACAAAACATCAATAACTGTCATGTGGAGGACTCGAGCGAAGCATGAACTACGGAGCGCACACGTATGCGTCCCGGATCCCACCAGCGTTATCTTGTGCCACTTGCGCTCCTGCGCTTGACGCTGATACCACTGCTGCATTCGTCTGCAACTGTTAGGACTGTACTTCGTGAATGCTGTTGTCACTGCTCCTTCAATAGTAGAGTTGTAGTGAATTTAGTGTCATGGAAGTTAGGAAGGTCGACATTTGTGTCCTAATTTTTATATTTTATATGATTTAATGGAAGGGGACCGTGCTTTATGTGTCTTTTTATGTTGTTTTTGTAGGCTTAAGGATCGTCGCGAAAAAAAACTAGAATCGCCGTGTGCTTCTGTAGGTTTCGAGGTAGGCTTAACAACCGACGGGAAGGGCACTCGAGATCTCCGGTATTTTCATACGATGCACCTATTTTTCGTAGGATTGTAAAATGGCACCAGACTAAAATTGTGAGGTTCTCATAAGGATACACTAGTCAATCAGTCGAGAAATATGCCTTTCGCTAATGTTTTATATGACTTAATCTGAGAAATTCATTGTACACCATGTTTGGCTGTATTTGAGGCACTGTTAGAATCTCTAAGAATGGAATGCATTTCTATGACGTGGAAAAAGTACGAAGCTTGTATGCATGTACCTTTTCGTTATTAAGGAATCACATTTTATGCGCGGAACTATTTTTGTGCGAGTTTGTTAAAAACGGCTTCGTGCAAAGTACTCCTGTGAAGAGTTAAAGTGAATTACACCTTGAGTGTCATTCTTGTCGTTAACGCAGTATATATACAACAGGTCAAATAAGTATTCGTAACGAATCAAATAATTTACATTTTTCGCTATTAAACACGTTCGCAAAGTCTTGGAAAATTGTGAGTCTTACGGAAGAAACGGTAAGGTCATACACAAAATGTTTAGTGAACAAGAATTTTTTGAACGTTTTCAATTAACAATTGAAATGAAAGTACAGTGCGGAAAATGAGTATTGGTATCAAAATATTAAAGTCCTCAAATGACTCAATTCAGTACCACCAGCATGTTAAAATGAATGGAATTTTGTTATTCCGTTTTCTATAAAATTCCAAGATAGTCTACGTAGTCTAGAAAGATACATTGGCCGGTTTGGCTTCCAGTGAGGTTACAGACTCTGCCCAAGTAGCAAGTCTAAGAATTCTAACGATACCAAAATCCAAGGGACACCGGATCCAAGTGAAGAGTATGATTATAAAGAAAAACAAAGCTAGCTCTGGTTGAAGGAAATTTCTAGGGAATTCTCTATCCCTATTAGCACTGTACAGGCCATTATTAAGAAATGTAAACCTGGAGAGATTGTGGTCAATAAAGCAAGATCGGGTGCTCCATGTAAACCATCACAACGAGATTGCTCTAAAATTGTCACAATGGTTGAGAAAGACACTCAGATATCTCGCCAAAAATTAACAGAACGTTTGTCATGAGCTGGGGTGACCGTACTGGTGCAAACTATTGACAATATTGTGCTTGAAGAAATCCTGAAGAAACGCGCTACTCGAAAAGTCCCACTGCCGAAAAAAGAACATATAGTATCTCGATTGCAATATCAAATGCTCTTAGTAACGAAGTAGATAACTATTTTGATAATGTTCCATGGTCAGATGAGGCACAAAGTCGACCTGTTTGGCGAAAACCGAATACTGCCGTGCAACGACGAAACCCCCTGCCAACAGTAAAGCACAGTGATGGGAACATCACGTTATGGGATTGTTTTCCCTCATCATGCCTAGGAGGACTCCATGTTAAATAAAAGAGCCATGAATTCGACAAATTACTGCATAATTTTCCTGGACGTTTGATGCCTTCTTTTCAAATGTTTGGGTTGAAAACAACTAAATGAGTGTTCCAACAAGATAATGACCGTAAGTATACACTTCAGTCGAAATACACTTCTGAGTGGCTCCATAGTAAAAGGGTCAGGGTTTTAGACTGGTCTTCGCAATCGTCAGATCTCAATCCAATTGAAAATGTTTGGAAGCAGTTGATTCTAGTTGGAATAAGGCAACCATCAAATCTGGCAGAATTGGGACAATTCATCCTCGAAGAATAAGAAAAAATACCTCTGGACTTCGGCAAAACCCGCATCTCTTCATACAAGCATCGCCAGCAAGCGGTTTTAGCTAATGAGGGCTATGCGACCAAGTATTAATATAGTTTAATGTTATGTTACAAATACTTATTTGCCACCCTGTTTTCTTATTTCCGTTGTTGTTTGAGCATTTTAAAATAAATTATTGTTCACTAAACATTACCTGATGTGTCTGATCTTGCCCTTTCTTATGTAAGACTAACAATTCAAGATTTTCCATAATAGGTTAACTGTGAAAAAACGAAAAATGTAGATTATTTGGCACGCTACGCATACTCAATTGACCCATGTGCAAAATAGATATTTAGTTAATCTTTCTTCGTGCTCGTCGTGTCAACACGCGTGGTCCTATCATCACAGACTGTCCATTCAAAAACATGCAGTTGAAAATAAATTGATACCCACGAAGGATGGTTTAAAGTCACGAATGTTTTATTGTACACTCCGTTTTTTTACGCCTTGAACAAAGATGCTCTCGTTATAGCCCTGCTCCGAGCGTATCATCGTTGTACAGAGTGTCCGCTAAGAAAGCAGCAGATTTAGAAACGCCGTAATTTGTAAGATGTTAGTTCTCGAAGGCTGGAATAGATTTGTAGGAAAGAGTAGGATTGAAAATTTTATTTGGTATCGCACGTACGAATGTTACGAATATATAGGCATAACTGAAGGCCTTCAGTTTCATTCATGGCTTATTAGCCCCGAGAAAAATACCACAGTCAAAAGTCGAACGGAGAAAATTTTTTCGGGGAAGAAATCATTGAACACAAATCCGTAATCGAAACAATTCGTCAATTTGTAGCAAGATATGTTATACGATTACCAAAAAGAACTGTTCAAGCCAGCTACGCAAGTGAGTGTTCACGGCACAGTTCATAAGTGAGGTTCGAGAATTCATTTCGTCCTTCGATGCTAAGGTTTTGTAGAATGTTTGAGCAAATATTGTTGTTTGTGTTCATTAATGTTGAGTCCGGTGGTGGTCATGTCGAAAGTCAAACACGATTTGAAAAACAATTTTAGATTTTGCTCTTTTCAATAAAATTTATTTCAGCCTTCTAGCAATGATATTTTACGAATCACAGCGTTTTTAAATCTGCTACTTTTTAGCGTGCACCCTGTATATCTTAACTGCGTTGAATTTAGCTGCCGTTAAGGGATGGGGTTCTCGAGATAGTTCTATCGCGTAGCTGTAAAATGAGCCACCGCGTATCTACGACTCTATTTAGCTTTATTTCGTTCATTTTATTGTTTAAGGATTTCTTATTGTATTTTGCTTGATATCTCCCGGCCCAGTTAGTTTGGTAGAGTGATGGCAAAAGTATTTTTTCCATCTTCATCTTCCGAGTAAACGAATTGTCTTTTAATTTTTAAGACTTTGAAATTTTTCAAGGTAGTGTGGTTAATTTATTTTGACTGTAGGCAATGACCAATTTAAACTCTGAACTTTGATGTCAATATGTATTTTCGCATAAAAAATTAATTCGGTCTGAACACGAATCAGAACGTATCATCGCGAAATCATTCGCAATTCTTCTCATTCAACAGTAGTGTATTATTTTGAACCGAACTTGATCAGAAAGTTCGCGTTTCTCATCTATTGGATTACAGAAGAATGGAGACCTACAGCCATATGCCAGTGCAGTGAGGAACATGCTGTTCCCTAATTTCTTCCAATATTCGTTTTTCTGGAAGTAGGAGCCTATACGCATCTCCCGAACACCCTGTGTTCATACAATACTGTTCATTAGTCCACTTTGAATTCTTTTACATCCATGAAACTATGAAAATACTTACACGCCTTATATTGTGTTTACATTTCTTGTTTATTTTTGCAGGTGAGTGTCTGCTACTTGACCTTCTGTTACATCTGGCAGCGCTCGTAAGTACGGTCTGCGACTTCATTATTTATATTTTGTCCTGATATTTTAGGACGTTGCTTCTCTGCTTGTGTTAAACACCTCCTGTTTTCATGCTTAGGATCTAGCTAAGTTTAGTGCGAGTTTTGTTGGTAAAACTTCAACTAAGAGTTACCTTACTTGGCGACGACGCCGGTGTACGTTAAGCTTTGTTGTGTGTTAGTGCAGTTTGAACCTGATTTTTGGCCACTGTGCTTTCTCTGCTGTTTTATTGGGTGTGAATATCATTGTATGCTCAGCTTGACACACGAAGAATGTTATGCTTTACAATATTATCTTTGACATAATGCATGGAATTTGGTATTTTTCTACGTTGTTTCTCTTGCTCTCGTGAAATCTGGAATGCTTTGATATTCTGGCTTACTCAATTCACTTCGTTAGTCAGTGCGGTGGTTGAGGTGTTGACTCGTAGGGCTGTACATGGTATGGTGCGGGTGGGTGTATTTGTACTCCGCTTTGCAGCACTTGCTATAGAGTTCGGTTCGTGGTGTATCGCGACGCGCCCTGGTGGGCGCGGCAGGGACTGTTTTAGGCCCTTGTCGGCCTGGAGAGTTGGCCATCATCTCCCAGTTATTAACTGTGCGCTCATTTCTATTAGTGATTGAGAAGTTTGGAAAGAACTTGTACTCGATGAGGCAGTTGGCTAAGCTCATCTCCATTAACGTAGCGGCTCCAGCAGCACAAGCTTGTCTCTACCTGCTACCCGCGTTGCGTGCGTGTGTCTGTGTCTACTCTCCTTATTCGCCCTACTTCTGCCAGCCGTGCTTGTGGTGGACTCCTCCTACCCCAGCGCCAGAAATGTTTCTGCGAGTGTTCTTAAACGTTTCTGAATTGGTGGCTAAGTTACTTTACGCCGTATTTTCTTTGCGGTTTTACGTCTCATCATTGTTACTATCAATTTCACGTGTCTAAGATCTGGACAATTTTGTTATTACGATAGTGAAAGAAATTCAGCGGAGTGATAAAGTTTTCCTTTGTGTTTTTAAGTAATTAAATTTCCTCAAATCATTATCAAGCTACTGGAGCTTTTGAATCATGCAATCCATTTCATCATCGAATAATCTCTATTCTGCATTTATTGCCAAAATTCATCAGTGTTTCCGGCCTTCGTAAGGCTGGTGAAATGTGGAGGACTTGCAAAGTGTGTTGGATGGAGGGGGAGGAGGGAGGCCAGACGCTGGGTGCAGCCCTGGTTGCAGGCGGAGGCGTCCGTACCGATGACGTCAGCTCCCACTAGTATCGCCTCACGCGCGCATGCCACCATCTGCTCACCACCGGCCCTCTTCGGCCCTCCAACAGTCCTCTGCTCTCACGCTCCACTGCCTCACTTGAAGTCACGGCCCTCTAATTTCATGCCTATCTCGTTAGAAATAAAGACAAGTACTGCTAATGCGGTGCTTATTTACGAAATATCCTTGAAAGGTTGTAGTTCTGTGTCTCAATTTCATTATTGTTCTTGCGTATAATGTACAGGCCAGATGACCAACACTATTGAAATCACTGTTAAAAGCCCGAAATTTAATTTGATGAGAAAATAACACAGTGCTTGGCCTTAATTTCAAAATGTTGTTTGAATGCTGAGTGCACTGGGAACAGTAACTTCCAAGCAGCTTTACGTAAAAATCAGCTCGTTGTATGCATGTCTTGAAATTTTTTGACAGTTCGAATGACTTTAACGCAATCGAATAAGAAAATATTTTTCATGCTTACTAGAGCCACTTAAAAACAGTTCAAAAGGTATTTCATGGTTAGTTAAAATAGGGAGCGAGTTTTCTCGTGCCATCTTTTGTCAGATTACTAAGACGGTATTAAAACCTTAGGTGTCTTTTAAAGAAATAAAAATTTAATTAAATAATAGCCTAATGCTTCTTAATTGTTTCTTCGCACACAAATTAATACGTTACGAATCAATACACAGCGTTAAGAAAAAAAATTAGGTCGAACTATGAAGTGGAGAGAGCGAATGAGCGGAAAAGTTCTGTCTCAAAACTTGATTTACGTGACTCCTCAACTGCATTTACCTGTGATAGATACTAGGTTTCTTGCTGAAAACTTATGAGCAACCAAATGTTGAACTGAAATATCGTTATCGGATGTAAGACTTCTAGAAGTGATTTCTATTGCTATTGTTGCTATTGAACTTACCCGTATTGAAATTGAGAAATATCATCTTCGTAATGAAACATAGAGGTATTTTAGTATTGTCTTCACTGGAGCATATTTCAGAAAGGGTGTTACACCCAGTCGTTTACCTGGCACGCTTGTTAGGAAGGACTTCGAATATCAAGCGCTTCGTAAATCCATTCTGATTACATTCGTCACGGACTCGCAGTTTCAATACTTGATGATTCTCTGGAGTCCGACCTGAACTTTGGTCCTTGCTGCACTACTGTGCACATTATTTAGGTACTAATAGGTTCATTATATCATATGTTATTTGTGTTATGTGCGATCCTGTGTTTTCTTGAGTTGTGTTCTCAATTTTGCTAGCATAGTCTCTTCGATTCAGTGTTGGACGAAGAACTACAATTGTCTCTCGCAAACATGTGCTCTTTTGAAATAGGCCTTTTGAAACGATTTATTGTTGAATCGTTACATAGCACATTGCCTAAAACTTACTAGTCGAAGTTTCTTGGGATTCTTTGTGCACCATGACATAGCTTTGTGTAATGTTACGTTTTGCAACGAGGTGATATTTCTAAAGATGCCTAACATTTTCATACAGTTGTACGTAGCAATTTCCAAAGTGATACTTCACTTGTGGTGTGTGTTTTCAACTTCACATTTGAGTGTGGCCCACAGGTGTTGAGTGGACGAAAGCTAGCTCGACAGTAATTTAGCTGACCGGCATTCAACCCTGTCCATTTTGTTGTAGCCGTACTATGTACTGACCTTTGGGCTGTATGACGCCCTTGCTGCTTTCATAAAATCGACTCTTATCTTCTGCATACGGAACCATGACAAAAGAACAAAAAATTCTTCTATGGCTACTGCTTTAGTGTAAAAGTCATCGATTCAGTCTGGAGTTGAATGATGAGGGTACCTCCAACTGCTTCTCAGAACATCTCCGTGTATTGAGCGCATTAGTCGCTCTGAGTTCAAAGCCAATTCCAAGCTGAACCACATTGATGTACCCAATCTGAAGTGTGTTCGCGCATCCGCAATTTAGCAAACGACTCATCTGAGATTATGTTTGGCTGGAAATCCTAGACCCTTGAGAATGTTACGAGCTAATGCATTTCTCATGTCGGTCAGCAATCCAGTTGACATGTAAAACTAAGGTATGGCTATCGTATTGGTGTAATTGCTCGCTTATTGTGTGGCTTTTCTACTGGGTTATCATTACTGTTATGAGATTTTTTATCGTACCGAACAGTCATAAAAAAAAAGAAATGGCAATTCTTTACCTGAAAATTGGCTCTTTGGATATGGATAGCCTTGCTCCAAACTAATTATATTCTTCAGTATCGATGAGATTCTAGTCTCGAAACAAGAAAATTTACGATTATATTCGATGATTTAGCTGTGACTTATTCAATCGATCTCGAAAAATATCTTCGGTAGAGATACAGTGTGTCAAATAAGTATTCGTAACGTCATGAAAAGAACAACTATCAAAGGTTTTGGGACAGTTATGTTCCCTATCATGATGTAAAATCTTAGCCACAGTGACTTGAAGCACTAATGTGCATGAACAAAAACCAGGTTGTCATTTAA
>VOMN01071994.1:0-27667 GCA_014899125.1 Orchestia grillus | reverse complement strand
CAAAACGTTAAGTAGCGAATATCGACAAGCTGCCAAAAACTACATGGCACTCAACATCGAGATGGCGGAGAAAATTTAGAACTTCACGAGAGAACGCACAAAAGTTACCTGGAAGTCGGACAAACAGTTATGATTATGATTTGACGCGTTACAAAGAAGCCAGTTCCTAGTACGGCGAGCTTTTGCAATGTCCCATGGAAAGGAAGCAGTCCCGTGAGGTAAATTGCTGGGAGATCGACTGGGTTTCCTCGGTTTACGAGCATGCGACCCCCGATTACCCCGATAAAATGGCGGTAATTAACGTAGTTTATTCCTAAACTGAAAGGATTTTTTCCAGTGAAGCTACTCCTCATTGTGTGCTCTGAAGTCATCTATTCATAACAAACTATGTACGTTAACCAGAATGCTGTCGTGTGGTATTATACTATAATATTATATGTTATTTATTAGAATAAGGGACGTGCGAAAGCTTGGGCAATAAATATCAAACCCAGTGGATGTTTCCGAATTTTAATCTACATTATTATATGTGTGGGAGATTTAGCTTGCTTTAAATTACATCAATTCACGATACGATATTACGTATCCTATCTACAACACTACCGCATATCAGCACCACTAGCAGTAATATTGAAGATAAAAATGGATGCATATACGTTACTTAATTTATTTTCATTCTCTTGAAATCATATCTTATATTCTTGTAGGCAAGAAACACACTTTCTTTTACTCATTTTTCTTTTACAAACTAATACAGTTATAAAAACAAACTATAAAAACCTGGTTCTATAGCTGTATTAGTTGTCGTATAATAAGTGTTCAAATGGTGGAGTGACTTTTGAGTCGCCCTGTATAGAAATATAGTTCGCTTTTATCGCGCTTCCATCAGAAATTTGCGGAAAAACGATTTGAGAACAATTTTATTCTTGATAATGAATGCAAGTCATATTCAAAACGTTCACAGCTGCAGTATGCTTTTGGAAAATATTATTTATCTTCTCAATCCTACTCAAAAACCTGGTGAAAAATGAAAACCTAACAAAAGAATTGTAAATAAGAAGTTGTTCCTGGTATTCAATAACGCTTGTCTCAGAGTGAGCTTATTTACTGCTTATATCAACATATAAATACACATTTATATATATTCGTCGACTCTAAGCCGCATTAGTGACCATGCTTCACGGGGAGAATACCATTCACTTTATAAATAAATTATGGTAGAATCATTTAAGGATCCTTAATTTCGGGCGGCCGTACTAGTCTATGTTATAATAAGAGTCTGTCTGTCCGTCTGTCCGTCCTAACCCCCACCAGCAGAAAGAGTGTGCTAAGCGTATCTGTGATACGAACTTCATCCCCTCTAAAATTTTCGGTGTATTAATCCACCAGGAAATTAGTATCTGATAAAATTATATGCCCCTGCAAGTATTCAAGAAATGTAAAAAATGTACCATCAATTTGCGCTGTAGCTTCTCGAACACTTTTAGCATAAATAATTCGACTCTAACCACTGAGTCACGTTCAAGGAACGATCGCAGTTCAGGGAGTAAATATTTCTATTCAAGTCCCATTTCGTCATGACGTGCATTAGTTAATCGATATCCAACAAAGCTCTTCAGCAAGAAGGTTTTGTTGTAGCCATTGCGCATGCTGTTGGAAATGTTACAGTGTTCCGAGTTCTCTTTTGCTCACAGGAAAACCATTCAACTTTAATGGAACTTAGAACACATCTCTGAAAGATTGGCAATTCTCTTTGAGGTTTTCGCTTTCCGACATTTATTTATTCACAGATAAATTCTGAGCAAGCCTCCACTGCGACTGTTTTTGAGTCTTAGCTTTCCTGCGGCAGCCTTTACTTTGTTTTGCATGGGCGTTAGGGGGTAAACTGGGGCCTAGCTCTTCTCCAGAGCCAGCGTCCTTCTCTGGGAGCAAGATGTGTACGTGCGTAAGATGTGTACGTGTGCAAGATGTGTACGTGCGCAAGATGTGTACGTGCGCAAGATGTGTACGTGCGTAAGATGTGTACGTGCGCAAAATGTGTACGTGCGTAAGATGTGTAGGTACGCAAGATGTGCACGTGTGCAAGATGTGTACGTGCGCAAGATGTGTAGGTGCGCAAGATGTGTACGTGCACTGGAGGCTTATTTGTCCGTCCCGTTGAATTTGACGGTCAAAGGACTTAAATTCTAAGCCACGCAAATTCCAAAGAAAATAAGCACAAGTCAGTACTTTTCTGTAAATACTTTGAAAAATTTCATGAATAGTATTTTGACTTATGATAGTACTTTCCATTCTCATGACAAACCCGATAGTATAAAATCACGCGCTTTTCAGCGTTGCGATGAGTTTCACTGCCCCTGCATCATCCTCAGGCTGTAACGAGTGTAACACAAGAACATCGAAACGCTAAGTTTTTATTAATTGAGTGGTTTCAGTGCATATAATTAGCAACTTATTCAGAGTTTTAATACGAAGTGAACTTGAACAATTTCGTAAGGTTGAAAAATTGGGAAAAAGAATATCATAGGCGCTGAAGTCTTTTTCAAACCCTGTATGCTGCCCTATTTACCATCATGCTGCACTAGTTACCATCATGCTGCCCTAGTTACCATCATGCTGCCCTAGTTACCATCATGATGCACTAGTTACCATCATGCTGCCCTAGTTACCATCATGCTGCACTAGTTACCATAATGCTGCACTAGTTACTATCATGCTACACTCTTGGCATATGGCATGTGGTGGCATCGGCTTGTATGGAAAATTGCCATATGGGGAAGAGATAAATATAACTTAGTTTACTCGCGAACATCTGGCGCGTCCTGAAAATAAATAATTTCTTAAGCTTGAATCTAACTGAATTTTTTTCAATGTACTTGAAAAATTCACGGTGAAAGACATGCTGGGACTTAATTTAACCCCCGATTAATGATTCATCGCAAAATCTTGATAATGCTCTTTCTCTAATGGAGAACTCGTCGTCGTGAAATGCTCGTAAAAAAGTTTTGGGTGACCATTTCCGTGTAACTCAGTAATCCTCGAGACAATACATCTGCGCGGGATGTGTGCTCAGTATTGAAGCATTTTCATTCTACGAGTTACGTACATCTTTATTTAAATATGTACTCCGAAATTTTTATGAGCCCCCTGATCCATCACGTCTTTCTTCGGTTGCGTTTTTCAACTCGTAGATGAATAAGCTTTTTAAATTTCCCTATGGAACGCTCAACCTCTTCATAAAACCAGCTGATTGCCCATCCTCACGTTGTTTGAATTTTCAGTCGCAAAATTGGCCAATCACGAGTGAAGTGATGAGCGCCGATGACGTTTTTGTTTTTACGGCGTTCCAATATTTGCATTTCATTAAGTTGGCGGAGCGAGAGTTGCGACCGACGGGCTTACCTTCGCCAGGGGAGCAGCTCAACGCCCGCACATGAGATCACTCTCTAATATAATATTAATTCAAAGGTGAATACCAGGGCAGGCGAGCAGACTGACCTCAAAGGTTTTCTTGAGGTCTGTGGAAGCGTTTAGAATTTAATGAGTTTTTTTAATTCACCAACTCAAATCCCAGTCTAATACAATGGTACCTAAGAATTCGAAGCTTTCAAATCATTACTATGAAAAGATAAGGCAAATATTGTCATATCTTTAACAAAGGGTGATATTTTCTACGCTCCGGCTTCATTCTAGATGCAGTTAAAGTCGAGTAAATGTTATGATTAATTTTATCACAGAGTTGGGGAACTAAATGCAATAGTTTTGAATAATGACTAGTTGGCGATAATCATTCTGAAACTAGACAAATTCTAATTAAATTCAGGTACTTTGAAATTCGCTTTTGTATTTATCGGCTGGGGAAGAATGAAGTTTTAGTTTTTCATCACATTAAGTTTCTACCTTAGTTATGTCTACAGATGTGAACCTGCTTCTCAGACCTTAAGGTGAAGAGTAGAGGGTACGCAAGATGACGACCGTATCAGAAATCTACCTTAAATACACATACTAACGGGTGAACTGCAAAGTGGTACGTGAGCGTTTTGTTTTTGAAACTAAAACGCTGTTCAAGAGAGTTCAGTAGAGCTTTGAAAAAGGTTTTTCAAATAGAGACGTTGAAAAACGACAGACTTGTTAGCTATTGATCGAACAGCTGTAATTGGAGCGCTCGGAAGCTAGTGCCTTCTGATGAGTAGAAAACCTCGAATGAATTAAAGGACAAAACGTATCGCCAAGTCACTAACGTGAGTAGTGAGGTGGAACCTCAAAATAAAGTTTGACAAAGTCCGGCAAGATTCCGCGAAGGAATATCGGTCAAAGATCAAGAGAAAAGGAGCAGATCAAGGTGTACGCGCCCTAATGCACATCGCCACACGGCGAGCAGGAAAGCCATTTGTTCATACACTGGTAAAGCTGGCGGGAATGAAACAGAATTCAGAATCTTTCGTGTCAGTACAGTATCCTAAGCTAAGTTTCTTTTTTCAGATACTGGTGAGGGCCCCACCGACGACAATGGTCGCGATATGTGGCCAATTCTCCCCTTACGTATTATTTTTCTTCGTATTCTTTGTAAAAAGAGACGTCGAGGCGTTCCGTGCGAGCTACGGTGCTGATGAGTGCAAGGCTTTCATTACTTCGAAACTTTCAAACTTTGATAGCAGGTGAAGATGTAACTTTTAGCACGCCCTTAGACGTGTATTTGCTTCAGTATCACATTTATTGTGTGAGGCTCTCAGTGTGAGCTCACTGCAATTCATCACAAAATGCCGTCTATACTACGAGTTCTTATTAACTTGAATGTTAGTTTTGCTTGAACGCATAATACAATTGAAACCACCCTAAAATTTAAACTGACATGTTTTCTTCACAGAAAATGTGCAATTTTACGTTCGGAAAATTGGAATCGGCGTCAGCCTAACCTGATCACATTCCTCCACAATTTTGGAAGCTGCTAAGCCACTTCAATAGGGATATACAGTGCGACAAGATCACGTATCTACTTACTGGAGCCTAACATGGGGATCATCCTAGCGACTTCGTTGGAATAACACATTGTCGTAAATTCGAGGTTTCGATTCTCGGTTTCTTGGCTTCTGTACAAACTCCTGACCTCAAAACCAACTTTCCAATAGGAAAGGTGCATAATTTTGAGTTTCCAGCGGTTTTCCACGCCTTTAATGCTCAAAGAGCCGTTAACGAGATATTTACGAACCTCGTGAAAGCGCGTTTTTCTTGGAGCAACTTGCATTTCGGCCGTAACCATGCGGCTCGACTCAATTCGTTATCTGGCATCGTGGTAGAGTCCATTAGAGCTATGAGAGAGGTCCTGTTAATGGCGCAGCTGTGCAACAACGACGGCAGAAGCAAGCGTTTCACAAAGGAACTTTCTAGGTCCCGCACACAGCAATTCTCTTTTATTGTAGCCACAATTCTCTGAAAATAAGCACACCGTCTTTGTGGGCCGATCATCTACAGATTTAGTCTGAGTTAGTCCAATGGCGAGGCCAGACTGCAGCGCTAGTCCCCCGTAGTGCGGTGAGAGAGCCGTTGCCCCTTCACCATTTTCCACGCTGTGCATTGTGGAAACTGGATATCCGATAGGATTTCCACTCATGTCTCACAGCCTCAGGTGGTTGTCTATCACGAAATTTCTAAAATTAAGCGGAACTAACGATTCGGCTTCGTTCTATGAGGCTCTGCAAACATGGGCGATGCATGATCAAGGAATTCGACTTCGGTCGTCGTCACCATTAATGTTGTAATTTTTCGTACGAAAGTTATATTAAAATTGATGTTCATTGCAATTTATGGAAGCGATTCTAGCAGTTTTTACAATGATGTCATAAGGGATAATTCCTTAGAAGTTGACCAGTAATAGTAAACATACAACATTCATGTCAGGTAGCTGATCTTTTACATAATGTAACCGTTATTTTCGAAATAAGTATCCTTGCTCTTGAATGTCCGTGCATTGCTTAATGATATCACAAAACTCTGTTTCGACTTGTCCTTCACTCACTCAATGAATGTATGTCTTTCTCTGATTTGCTCAATCAAAATAGAAATGAGTCTTTCCTCAAAAGTAGCATATAAAAGCTTTCATTATTGACTACACGCAGAAACTGATAGATCATCGGAGCGCAGCACAAGTGAAACAAATAATTTGCGGACGAGCCGAGGATCGGGTGAATTTTTATCTTATACTACAAAAAAAATTCACAGCTCGCGCAAGTGTCACACAACAGACGGTAGCGAGCGAAGGCTTGATTTAAACTTTTAAGCTAATTTCGCTAATTCAGTTCACGTTTTTACTTCGAAGTGGCGGTCTTCTCTGTTTCATTCATAAATACACTGTTGTCAAAATATCTTCTGGACTTGTTTTCTAGAAGTTTCAAATCTTTCGAATTTCTTCTCCCTCGAACTTTTTCTGTTATATTTTAAATCGTCAGAAACCTCTAAAGGAACCATTTTTCGAATATCTCAATTTTATTGCTTGGTCAATTATGAACAAACCTGTTATGATTTTTTGCCTCCCTTCAGGATACCCTCCTTCGAGATTCTCAAGCTTGTGTTCTAAAAACACTCCTACTTAAAAACAACACGACGGTTGCCTAACCATGCCTATTCGTTTTTAATCACTTTCTAGACAAGCTTATCATTGTACATACCCTCTGATCTTCATGTAAAGGTGTGCATGCAAGTATGTTTGTCTAAAACTGATACTCGATAAACATGACCCCAAAATAACTTCTTACGTCCACCATTAATGTATCTTCATGAATACGAATCACGACTGGTTTTCGTCGACGGCCTGCGATGTTAGTAAGTGAAATGAGCTGCAAAATATTTTTTTTATTCACTCATAGTTGACATACCTGCGGTACGTCGTTGTGTTTCAGTCCCTTATAACTACTGACGAGTGAGAGATGCGAGGTTCAAGCTTTGTCATCTGAGGGAACCACTCCCAGAGGCTTCGCAAAAATTCGTCTGCTCAGCCACGAATCGAACCCTCACTTTCCAGTTGAAAACGAAACGCGCTGTCCAGTGCACCACGGAGTCCTCGTTTTATACACCCGTGCTCTGTAGGCCGCCTCTCGTGTGAAAACGTCACATTTCTGTAGAAGTTTTGGAAAAAATTGAAATTGAAATTATCGTCTAGCTAACTTGCGAAATAAAATATTATAATTACTCAAAATTTGTTCGTATTTTTTTATATATGTATAGCACTTTCCAAAATTTTTAAGTAAGTAGTGGTCATTATATATTTAATGCGTTTATCAAGCTATTTATTCATTTTAAGTAGTTATTCAAGAGTAATGACTTAATTTTCTTATTTCGGTGACAAAACTAATCATGACTGAGGACAACTTCATCATCTGTCATACATTAGTCTTCACATTTCCGGAGAACAATTTTTGAATTTTAAATTTTCTCTTGGGACTATCTCACTAGTGTGGCATTTTTACCGCAATTTATGGTTTAAAAAATGGCTACAAATATGCACTCAATTTTGTTTGCTTGTACAGACCTCAAGAAAACCTTTGAGGTCAGTCTGCTCGCCTGCCCTGGTATTCACCTGTGAATTAATATTATATTAGAGAGTGATCTCATGTGCGGGCGTTGAGCTGCTCCCCTGACGAAGGTAAGCCCGTCGGTCGCAACTCTCGCTCCGCCAACTTAATGAAATGCAAATATTGGAACGCCGTAAAAACCAAAACGTCATCGGCGCTCATCACTTCACTCGTGATTGGCCAATTTTGCGACTGAAAATTCAAACAACGTGAGGATGGGCAATTATCGAGTTTTAAGAAGAACAATAGGAGTTCAATGCGCCACGAGGAAAAGTTCAAAATTTATTAATCTACATGAGTATGAATGAAACCGAAATGTGATATGATGAGTCAGGTAGCTTAGACTCATCTAAGAGTACGGCTGAATCCGTGCACTTCTAATGGAGAAAATATCGACAGAGGCAGTGCTCAGCATACGTCATCGTGAATATTCTTTAGAATATTTCTACAACTAGTCTTCATTCTTCAGACTTTTGTGATGCTTATGACTCCTGAAAACATAAACATGTTGTTGACTAAAAAGTCAAACACATCTCTTCAAGTATTCCACCATCGCTACACTTCGAATTCGCCCGTACAGCATAACACGTTTCCTGTGATGCCATCCACCAGCGGGGGTAGTTTCAGCCCTAAAAAAAGCATCATCGCATGGCATTGTTTTGTCCACTCAGCACGTGACTGGTTAGGGAAAACAGTCATACAATGAAGCGACGTCTACATGAGTTACGTATCACTACTGGCTTACACTTTCATGAAGAATTCGGTGCAGGTCTTTCGGGTGTTCTAGGTCGCGTGTGCTGGGTGTTATGGCCAGGGTGACGTCTAACTTGTCGTTATGGCAGGTCGGTCAAATTTTTATTCGGTTCATCTTTCATGTCAAAATTTCAAATTCATGTCTGGGAACTTAGCTGGCCAATCTATGTAAATGCCTGACATATCCTGACTGAGTGTCATGTAAATAAACGACATTTCTAGGCCGATGCATCTGGCGGATGTTCCAAAGGATCTCGAAAACCCATTCGTGACTATTTTTTTGTCCGTGTACCCAATTACGGTCATATCACAAAATAAAGAGCATCATAGAACAGTTAAAGAAATAATGCAGAGGCAATTTCAGAAGAAATAATCTACATTCAATAGGAATTCGTGCCAATCCGTTACTTTGCCCGCCAGTGAAGATAAGAGCATTTGCAAAGAAAGGTGAAGTATAGAAAAAAGATTTTAGCCTCGGCTTAAAAATTAGTAATTTTGTGTTCAATTTTACTGAAAAAATATATTCATTCTGAAGTGAAAATTATTCGAAATTTTAGAACTGAAAGCACTTTCGAAATTTCAAATGAACAAAATTTCAATCCAGAATTTTTAGATAAATATTACAATTGAGGAGGCGTTGTCCTCTGCCACACTTTTCCTTGCGAACTTTGTCTGGCCTGTTCTCTCTTAAGCTTTTTCCAAGAGCCGATATATTTTATCGTAATCCCTCATCAAAGCGAATGAAACACTGCTTTTCGGTGCATGAAATTACAGTACACTCGAGTACAACGAACTGGAAGCGCAAGTTTTGAATATCATGTGAAAGACTTCCGAAATATCAAGTAAAGCCAAACCAATTAGATAATTTGATTTGCACCTTCTGTCCATTTGCAGGTCACAAAGATTTATCCATAGGCTGAAAATTACTTCCCCTGACCAGACCTGTTAGCAAATCTTACAAAGCTCATCAATACCTCAGGCGCCAGGCTGTGTATATTGCACTTTCTATGTCCAGCACCATTGCACTTTCCATGTCCAGTTCCATTGCACTTTCCATGTCCAGTTATATTACACTTTCCATGTCCAGTTCCATAACGCTTTCCATGTCCAGTTCCATTGTACTTTCCATGTCCAGCTCCGTTCACGACTGCTTGCATGAACCGCTTTTGCAAGCAAACCTGTCAGCTCAAGCAGCATTTGGGCACCCCTACGAATTGATTATCACGGTGCCTTTGGTGACCCCCAGTCACGTGATATACAGCATCCATTACTTTTAATACGACACTCAAGTGCAGAGGTTTTGGGTATTCGTTACCGTGAGGAATGCCAATGCACAAACTGGTTCTGCGAAATTTCGGTATAAAATACCACGAGAATGAATTCTTAAGCAGACGAAGATCGTTATTGATATGTTTAAATCACTCATCCCTGCATGTAAAAATTAAACGTACGTGTGCTTCAGTGAAATTTTGCAAAAAGGTTTGAAAATAGCTTGAAGTTGAATCATCAAATTCGTTCTTATCAGAAAGTTGAGGCATGGTCTTAGCTCCTATGCGTCTGTAGAAGTTAAAGCTAGAAAGTATCCAAATTTTAGACTCCAGTGATATTCTCCCTCAAATTTCAGGTTTCTCTAGATCTAAATGAGCTCAAAATCAATTATAAGAGCGAAGTACTAACGGTACAGGTTCTCGTATTCTATTCCATAAGAAATTTCCCCCCTGCATGAAAACATAAATATTACGAGAGGTTTTTGCACTAATGTACGCATGCAAACCCTTGAAAGTTCGCCTTCAGTTATAACCACCCCTAAGTTTCTGTAAAATTTGCAAACATCCTGTAGCACAAATTTCAATAGCTTTTCAAGTGAAGGATTATGGATTTGATTGCACTAATGTAAACAGGTTTAGTGCAATCGAATCCGTAATCCTTCACTGCAGAAAGGTCGAAGTGTCTGTGAGTGCGAGTCAAATTTTAAACGAAGAGACCTCCTCTTGCTTTTACCACTCAGGCGTTTGGAATAACATAGAGGGGAGTACTGCAATGCAGACTACTCGAATAACGAAATCTATGTGCACAAACGTGAAAGCTACAATGGCATAAGTGATTAGTTTAGGTTTTGTTTCATGCTGTAACTCTTGTTTCATTTTGATTTCAGAGAAAACCTCGGCGCAATGGAAAATCGTGTAGAATAAGGCATGATCTTTCTGCGGTAGAATTTTTGAATCACTTTGTTCGTGATTAATAAGTGGGTATTACAAATATATATGAGGTATGTGGGGTTTTTATTTACTGCTAACATATGTAAGAAGTTTGCGCAACTCTGGTCAACACTTTTCACTGTACATATTTGCTTAGGATTACAGAAGTATAAAATATTCTAACAAATATGCAAATGATCGACTTTCGTACACCTCAAATTTGCACTGAAAGTCACACACCATGTTTGCTACCGAAGAACTCAAACACTTGACCAGAAAGAAAAAAGGTAAAAATACTCTCGGAAATATATGTAACAAAGCTCTTCAGACCGTATGATAGAGGGATGCTTCATGGTTCTCTTATGCTGCGATAAAGGTAAAATCTATGGCTTAATTATCTCGGGATCATCAATGAAATGCGCGAGGAAGAGCAAGTGTGGACTTTACCCAGCGGATTTCAGCAGGAGAATGACCCAGCGAATGCTTCCGCACCAGATCGTGAGTAATAAAGGTTTGAGAGGAATTAGGGGAATAATCCAGCTTTATTCATACTCTAAACGCTCTCTATCGGAAAGTAATGTCTTCCATGAAGGATCCCGTTCCTCGTGAGATGAGGAGGGTGAAGATGAGGGACATAAGCTTCTTATTACAATGAACATGAGGGCTGAATTCAAAAACCAAGCAAAGCGTAGAATAACTTTATCGCATCAGTGTTTTGGGGAATGGAGGAGAATCGCTCTTCGCTCGTTCGACACTTTAGTGCGGAGACTAGGTTAAAAATGCTTTATCTCTGCTGTTGGAAGACGTGGGTGACAGGAGTAAAAGTCATAAAGTGATTTTACAAGTGAGAAGTGCAGGGGTGACAAGGAAGACGAGGGTGGCAGATGATCTTGTGTGGAGACGAGAGCAAGAATTTATGATCCTTCTCTGGTGGAAGCATAAATAAGAGCTACTGAAATACCGCACAAACGATCAGCTTATTTTTTCTTGGATGCAGTGGGCTCTTTGGTTGCACGACTTGAGTAGTGTAATGAAGATAGGAGAAACCCAACGAGATATTGAAAGGATGCGATGGCACTCTGAGATTTAGTAGGAGGGATGCTTGAAAAGTAATGTCAACAAAAAAATCAGTATTGGCAACACTAATGACATGTGTGGTGTGAGTTTTGCAAGGAAAACAGTATTTTTTATTTTTCATTTTATCTTCACTAACGTAATGTTGAATGAATATAAAACAAGGTCCAGCAACAGGGTCTAATATTCCACCCGAATATTCAAGTTAACGTATATGACACTAAATAAATCCAGTTATTTCCTTAAAACAAACACGCTGTGCAATACTCGTCACTATTGCGTGGACTCCTTCAACGCCCTCTTAAACTGCGAACTCTTCGTTGTTCTTTTCCGATATCTCCTGTCTTTGTTTTGAGTCCTAACGTCGCGCTAGCAGCGCGCGGACTGCCACAGTTTCGTTCCCACCTGACGATGTCTCTTGCGGCTTACAGGCTCAGTGTCTGAAATCATCCTTTGCTTCACAAAATTCTTTTCTCTGCCAACTTGAGTACGTGTTTAGCTCTTTTTCTGTCAGCACTACCGCTGATGATTTGAAAGGCAGTGTTATATTCTTTACGACTTTCCGATGTAACGACTTACGTAAAAAAAACGAATTTTTTGAGTCCACAGATTTCGTCAAATACAAGAAAGCCCGAATAACTGAGCGCTGTCACAGTCCATGCTACTCACTAGACAGTCGGAGAAGTTCGTTGCGTATTTTTTACTTTATTCAATGCAGGCACGACTTGGCATTAGATCGCTGGAAGCAATTCAAGAAATAATGAATTTTGCCACATGTTGCATCGTACAGTGAAGCTATAAATTTGCCTAGGTCGTTGAGAAACTATCAATTTGAGTTAGATCTTCACCGGGTGAGCTGCGGGCTCATCAACTACTTTGCACACGCTTTCCTTGGGATTGTCGAGCGTGCTACGCGCTTTTTTTATGGTGCTATGTGCTCATCAAGTGTGCCATGTGCTCATCAAGTGTGCTTTGTGCTCATCAAGTGTGCCATGTGCTCATCAAAAACGCTATCGACTCATTTGCTACGTGTTCATCAAGTATACTATTTGCTAACAAGTAATCCGAGGGCTCTACGATGGCCTGTATACAAGTACGAAGGCATATGCAGGCCTCTTGGCGACAGTTCATTGATCGCCAATTGATCTGTATACTTACAATTGTTCAGTGCTGAGAAAAAATTAATTCCTTCTTATTTGGCCAGCCTCTCTATTAACGTAACCTTACTCTTCTTGAGAAACGTTTCAAATTCTGCATGAATTGTTCAATAATGTTCGAAAGGGATCAGAAACCCCATTAAGAAGAATTAGATAACAATTCCAATGCGCCATTCACTCATTCGTTAAAAATCGACGTATTTTGAAGAGAGGTCAATAGAAGATATGAATCTAGTACGGCTGCTGTTCCGAAGCTTGCTTGCGTGCTTACGCTCTACGGGGAAGCAATGAGTCAGAGAAGTAGTTGGAATACGACAGTTGAAACCCATCTCAAATTACACAGAAAATTTGAAATTTTCCCTCACTAGGATATATTTTGTCTTCATGTTGGCTGATTCTCCGGTTTATTTGTAGCCAATTCATTAACGCTGGGAAATTTCGAGCCTCATGCTGCAAGTTCGTGTTCAATGAATAACAAATTTGTTTACGTGTCTTATGAGGCATATATTATACATAACCATAGATAGCAAGAGCTCTTTTTCTTTACTTGAATGAGAACGAGCAAAATTTATACCGACATTATGACTGAACATACCCTTCACTAAATTCACGCGCAAGCAGTTACCTTTCGTTTTCTACGAAACTCTTCTGAGAGCGCATGCTGAATGCTAAATGATTTTACGTTTCTCCATCTCGTAAGCCAAGCTTAATGGTTGCGAGGAGACAACTCAAATGGAGGTTTACATTAACTCACTCGCATTGCTCTGTAGTTTTCGGGCGTAGAGCTCTTTGCAGAAAATTCTCTATTCAAGTAAATTCCTCTCACAAACTTCGCCAGAGCCTTCCTGCTATGAAGCTCTTGATGCTGAGATCCTGTAAGACTAGCGCCTCTGCGCTTGCGTGTCATGTGGTGGAGTCAAGGTTTAGGTTAAAATTTTAACAAAATACAACGAAGTTGGGTAAAATAGTTCGAGCCCGTGTCACAGTTTTCATTTAATTTCATTATTAATTTTGGATACGCGTCGGCTTAATTGATTATTTCACGTATCCCTGTGAGTAGAATTTATTTATCGATGGCAATTTTATAGTGAACAAGGTTCTGAATGAAGCAAATGTGAGGCTTCGACGTTGAAATCTTTTCGTAAGAGAAAAGTTGGCACTGCATGTTTCAATTCGACTTTAAAAAATTGATTCTGGAACAGTGTTTACTAACAAAAAAAATCGTTGTATTTCTTACTTTTATAGCTAAAAAGAAGGAGCTATTTTGTCCTAATAAATATGTATGAAGTTTTATTGCTCAAATAACTCCGAAAATGACAATACCTCCGAAGAGGTATTGTACAAAGAGTTAATAATGATGGAATAGAAAATTTAGATGGTCTGGAATCGGAAGAGATGAGCAAGAAGCATATCATATGATAAAATTAGGAATACACGATGATGCATTACAAACGTGTCACTAAAATATGAAAACAAGATGAGGAAAAAGAGATACAAGGCTGCCACACTTCAATAAAATAAAACGGAAAAAATACTTAGTCAGTGATGCGTTAGGTGCTTATTTGCGTTTACACAACTTGATTATACGTGAAATAAATTCGTGAAATGCCTATTTTATGCTCAAATTCAGTAGCGCGACACATGACGGAAGTGAATGTCTGCTTGTCAGCCTGACCCCAACACCTAGTGTTGAGTAAATTACGCTAGTTAGGGACGATTGTCACTGCCAAAAGAAGATGTTAAATGACACTCCTGCGCTTCTCGAATCGCAGCTGAAAGGTGCGTTCATGGGAGTATTATCATCTTGCATTCAGACCCTGATCACCTCAGCGCCAGTGTCAGTAAGGATCTAGTTGAGGCTTTCAAAATATTTCCCTGAGACGTAGTTATTAGCCAGGGATATATGTAGCAGATCCTGTTTAATTTCGTGTGATAACCGGCAAGGTCATCATGGAGTTTAAATTAACTGTTTGATCCCTTCTTCGGTGAGCTTACTGGCACAAATGTGTAAAATTATCCCACGTTCTTTTTAATTTGCTCAGATTAGAAGACTGACTCGTGAATGGTCTGTTTGTACTCGGAGAAATCGAGGGAGGACGAGCTAACTTGCACTTAACGTCTGTCTTTAGTCGCAGTCGTTACAAAATAATCTTTCGAAATTGAATAATGCACGTTGACGAAAAATGAATTAATTCGATCTTGGTCAGCTAAGGAATTAGTGACTTCCCTAACACGAAACAACAATCTTTTCAGAAGGGTATCTGAATAGTAAATGAAACATATGTATCAGACTCCGTAGAGTTTAGTTCATGCGATCTAATTCTTCCTTGCAGGTGAGAGGTATTAGTTACACATCAAAAGATGCAGGATGACAGCACATGACATGTTCCTCTGTCAGGCATCTGTACTATATTAAAGCATAAAATTACGTTGCAGAGGGTGACCAACTTATGATTGGCTGTAGTATTTCGTGATCATTACATTGGAATCACGCTTGGCTGTTGACACCATGGAGTCTGGTTAGTTTACCGTCCATAACGTTGACCGTGCACATTCCTACCGTTAGCAGAGAACGAAGTAAGTGATGACGCAGTGGACAAAGTAGCATTTCGTAAATAACAATTGCTCAGTTTGGCCAGCATTTCACTACCTCTCCTTTTACTAAACTCCAAACTAAAATGTAAAAGGCTTTGAAATTTCAGCTCTTTTTTTGAGGTACCTCGTTGACGTCTCACTGAAATGAGGAGTAACCAGTGAAGTAACTATTGATATCCGAGGTCCAGTTCTCTTCAGCGGTTTTATGATTTCTGCCCTGAACTCGCTTCCGTGTTCAGTAGTCTTTGTCTCTCACGTTCGCCTCTAAAGAGTTCTTAATATGCTTTTTCACAGACGATTTTTACCCAGTTTTTTGTACAGGAGCAGTCATAAAAAAGACACTGTTGATCGTGATCCGTTAAATAATTCAACAGTCGTCATCAGAGATATGTTTGTTATTGACCACAAGCCACAAGCCCTATTTTAAACTCTACTTCAAAAGATGCATGTTAGAGGCTTTAAAAGGTACCAGTAATATGCATGTATGCAATCTGACATGCTGTTAGAATTTTGCCTCATTCTCAAAGGATTGCAAAAGAAAGAGAGAGAGAGGGACCACAGCTTTGCATTCATTTATTTTTCTATCAACAAGACTGTCGAGACAAACAGCATAAGAAACCGATTTTAAATAAGCAACAGCATAAAAATTTTTATTTATCGGCAAAGAAATATTCATCAGCTTGTGAAAGAGTTCGCTTCACTTCATCAACTTATTGCTCAAGGTACCGTCCACGCTATACGATGCACCCAAAAAACTTCTGACGTAGATGCAAGCTGATTAACATTCGCAAGCTACGCTGGTGTACCATAAAAGTAACGGTAAATGAACATTTCGACTTGTGTCGAAACGAAAGAGTCTATGCCCTCAATTTGAATTTTCCTATTGATATTCATGAGCTTACAGTCAGTCTTGATTTCATTTAGCTCCCTTAACGGCTTGCTCAAACCTCATTTAAATTCGTGCGCTCGTTCTCAGTCGTACAAACCTAGAGCATTGATCGCTATACTGCATCATCTTTGTAATTCAAGTCTTCTAGTATAACTAATCATGCGACCCAAGAAAAAGACGGGACTTATTTTGTCTATTCTTTAAATGAATGGGGTTTGCCGAGCGAAGACGAGCGTGACCTCCCTCTCCGATTGTCTGACGAGTACTGGATGTAATTCATGTAACACGGAACCTATAAACAAATAAATATATATATGCATATGTGTATTATTAAATTCAAACAAGACTGTCTTTGTTAGTATTAGAAAACAGTAAAGAAATGTTTCGTCACCTGCTAAAAACAGGTTAACGCCTAAGAACGTTATTGTATTTACTAAACTCGCGACTGCTCAGTTGTTTCTCAACAATAAACCTGAAAGTCAGGAAAATTAACTGCAAAAGTTAACAATTTAACTCAAAGGCTTATACATTCTTGAAGTAATCTAGATAAAATAAATTACTAAGCCTTCTTCAAAAGTTACTTCTACAGTGAAAATCATTAAAACTTATAATGCCAGCACCGCACCTTCGAAAATAACTCCACTATCGTACAGAACTGTAGTTAAAAGTACGATAAAAGTCACCCATACGAGTCTTTGGACTGCTTTATTCTGAGGCATGGTAAAAGAACGCATTGCCGTCGCAGGTTTAAAATCTGAATGCAATTCATTCTATAGCAGTCCATGAAATCAGTATTCTGTGAGCCTTCTGTTCCTAGGCCGAATTGATGGCTCAGAGATCACGACAAGCGATCGCTATTTTGGTCTGCAGTTCGAGCAGCAGCAACGAAGGGAGCTCGCAAAGAATCCAACTCTACAGTTTCCGTAAAATGTTCCGTTCCAGGAGCCTCGCAAAACAGCTCAAGCGAGAACGTTTGCCGCCTTAACATGCTCCTGCTCCGAATTCTTATGCTGAAGACAATATTCGATACTGCGGAACATAAAGCAATATTCGACGAGGATGACGGACGATCCGACTTGGAGGTTCAAGATAAAATAGAAGGATGCAAGCTAAAATCTACCTAGTGACTGAACACAAAATCAATGCTGTGGTAAGAGGTTCATCCGTTCGTCCGTCCCTCGAGCACGCGTTTCAATATCACACAGGAAAAATTTGAATATAAGTGTCAAACAGGAGAAATTTAAATATCACTGTTAAATAGGAGAAATTTGAATATCAGTATTACTTAGGAAAAAGTTGAATATCAGTGTCAAACAGGAGAAATTTGAATATCAGTCTTCAATAGGAAAAATTTCAATGTCAGTATTAAATAGAAGAAAATTTTTTTCCTGTTTAATCTTAGATTCTACTTTCAGATTTTTCAATAATTTGCAGAAAATAACGAAAGAAAACTCTGTGATATGTCAACCATACCATTTCATTATTGAATCTACTTAGAAATCAAGAATAAAATATTTATGAACACAATGATTTAGAAGACGACTGTACACTAGTAATAATTACAATACTTACCAAACTCCACTAATTCGCATCTGACGCAATATGCAGTCGCGATAATAGCACTTGAAATGCAAGCTCTCTTTGTTGAAGGCTCTCTCTGTTAAAGATGATGATGTAGCAATTGCTAGATACCCTGTATGGAAACCAGACGATCACAAAAACAGAATAGCACTACCAAAAGTTATTGAACAGGATCGTGCTTAAGGTTTTTTACCACTATACGATCACTGCACTTCTTGCATCGGAACTCGAAAGTCCCGTAAGTGTTTCTCCCGGAATTTACACCAATATTGTACTGCACCAGTTCGTATTAGAATACAACTTTTGCAGTACGTACGAGTTATGATCATTTTATTTTATTAATTTCTACTCAAAAGTCGATTATCCGAAATTCATTTAGAAAATTAAGAACCTCTTTACTAACGGACTTAATTTTTGAGCAAGCATTCCGGAAGTTTGAAAAAATAAAAATCACGTTTGTTGCAGTCGTAATTGAGCTCGTAATTATTGCTGTGGTTCTCCATCTCTTCTCCGACCCATAGCGCTGCCGGATCTTAGCAGCCGATCATCAGGCAGCTAATACAATGCTTATGCGTCAAACTCTTAAAGTACGAAGAAGGTAAACCCACAATTTTGTTGAAATGTTGCTGCTCCTCACGTTCTGGATCACCAAATCGCGATAAAAATGTTGGTCCACGAGTTTCAAGTGTAAAAAACACAGGATAAATCGTTGAATGGCAATACAAAATCTCTGCGTAATCTTATTTTAATTTTCCTATGTTAAAGAAAGGAGAAGAATCTTCATTTTTTTCCAACATGCTTGACACGCAGTACACCGTTGGGTTTTCAATGCCTTACAACTACTGACGCGTGAGGAATGTGAGAGTTCACTTTCCTTCTTTGCTTCTCGAAGAGAAGCGCTCCGTGGTTTTGTGAAATTGAGTTTGTTCTTGAGAAGAATCGAACCCTGACTTCCCAGCTGTGTGCGCAACAATGTACCGTGTGCCATGGAGCTCCTTGCAAGGTTCTTCACCGCTTGATAAGATCTTTAAATGAACAAGGCAACAAAAACACAGATATCCTCTGTCTTTGATATCAATGGAGCTCATGTAAGCTAACTTAGGGAAGCTGATTATGAATCTGAACTCCGAGTTGACGAACGTGTGGCTTGTGAGATTGATTGAAAAATATTACTAATAAAAAATTCGAAATAAAATTTTAGGAGTTTATTACAAAGGACTTTCGGTCCCCCATTCTTTCAAACGCCGTCAGCATGTTAAATATCAAACCAGCATGGTTTTTAACTCTATGATTTCCACCAAAGTTCTGTTTAACAATCATGTGCCATCAGCTCAATTGTATTCAGCTTACTTCTGAATTTGCAATCCAATATCAGTGCTCTGATTTCGGCTCAACATTAAATGCCTGCTTCAGTTTTGCGTCAAGTTTTGTGAGATAAATTTTTCGTTCCCTTTTTCGCTGAACAACTTGAAGCCCTCCACTCTCTCGTGTGTCATTGCTGTTACGAAGTTTTCTTTAGGCCAACTTTGCTATGGAGAGGTGCAAGGAAAATAGATCTTTTGCAGGTCTACCACCGGCATATGCTGCGAGTTCTTCTTTTACAGGGTATAGTTTATCACTGTCACGCGACTCTTAAATGGATGCAACATGTATAAGTTTTTCAATATCCCACCGGAAACCCTAGAAGCAAAATTGTTAGCTTTAAAGTACCCCACATATTTTATTATTGAAGTGAGTCATTAACTCCTTCCGGAATTAGTTACGTATATTTAAAAGTTTTTCACGCCAATTGCATGACGTACAGGAATATAAAGTTTATTTATCACAATTCTACTGTTGAGACCAACTTTTCTCTAGTTTATTAACAACTTTCATTCGTTTGCTACGTACAGTATGTATACGTGTGCGAGTTTTGCATGAGTGCATTAATCTTGGTACAAAGACGTACACAATTGTTTTTGCTTGAAAACGATACATTAAGCTTCACAGCGAGAACCGGAAATGGAAAGTTCAGTACCGTTCTGTACCAGACTCAATTGAGATAGTCTGTATCCACCGTCTCCTTTTACATAGCTAAGTCTGCTTCTGAGAATTTAAAATATTCTTGCTAAACAAAGCTGATTTCTTACCGTGAGATTCAATTGCATCATTTCCGTTGCTAAGAGAATTGCTTTGACGTGTCGAGAATTTCGAGTGAATAAAGTCGTAAAGTCACAGGAACAAGGCTTTCGACATCATGCAGGACCTGTTCAAAATCAGACTTATAATTTGAATATAAGAATTTTGCTTCGGTTACATTCAAAAGTCCCTGGCAATTGTACAATAAAAGTAATATTGGACATGACGGGTTGGCTCACACTGTTGCTGCACAATGCATTGGCCTCTATTTTCTATTGAAACACTGCTCAAGCCCTGACCAGTCCACGATGTTGCTTGTATGAAAAGTCTACGTCTTGTTTCAGTCCCGTGCTCCTCCCCGAAGTAAAATCTATGGACACTTTTCAATTTGATTTGAGTGTTCTTCCTCTGACCAAGAGAAGCAAATTTTCTGCAGACCTGGCACCACAAAAGTTAGAATAGAACTGAAAAACACAACAAGAAAAGAGAGGGTTGTTTATTTTTGGGTTAATACCCAAGGCTTGCGCCATCTGACAGTGAGATTCATACCGCATGAATACATCACACAGCATCATACCGCATGAATACATCACACTGTATTAAACCGCATGAATACATCACACAATATCATACCGCACGAATACATCACACAGCATCATACCGCATGAATACATTACACAGTATTATACCGCATGAATACATCACACAGTATTAAACCGTATGAATACATCACACAATATCATACCGCATGAATACATCACACAGTATCATACCGCATGAATACATCACACAATATCATACCGCATGAATACATCACACAGCATTATACCGCATAAATACCTCATACAGTATCACACTATCTACAGTTCGTCGCTCAGCTTGAAACCAAGGGTGAGTCACACACTGTCTCCCGCTGATGATCGCCTCTGACGCAATGTGCACGGCTGAAGCGGAAATTCCTCACAGCGACAGCAACGCACACCACAGTCAAAGGCAGCTCGAATGACATTTAGAGTTAACATGAACATACTAACGCATTTAACGCTTGCTCACGCTACTGTGCATGAAGGACATCTAAGCTCATTTGTTAATTTACTTCTAGTTTATTCAATTGTTGTTTTATGTATCATCAAGTTATTTTACGACTGGAATTTCCTTGATTTTTAATTTTGATCACTGACATACCAGCAAATGGTGTAATAGTATCTAGATGCATGGACTTGAAACCGTGCGCAATGTGAGTAAAGAGAAGTTTTTATAGAATTCAGGTCATTAGAGTTATGGTGTTGTAGGTGCGCCACTCGTGACTCAAAGGTGAGGACGCAGTGGAATTATACTGACCTCAGATTTGGAATCAGAATTCTCGATTAGGTCAAAAATAAAATACATGTTTTTACCCCAGTAGCAAAGCATTTGTCGCCCAGTGGTGACGGTTACAACTCTTTGACGTATTTCTTAGAACATGTGTTAAGTATTTTAAGCTCTTATTTAAAAAGAATTCAAAATTTTTACTCCAGTCTTATTTGCCTGATTGAGAATTTACACGTTTTGAAAACTCTTCATCGAGCGAAATGCCGACAAGAATGTAAAATGTTTCGAAACCAAGCGGAATGGCAAATACGTCGGATTGTGAGAGTGTTTGATGTAACTTTGCCGGGATTTGCTCTCCAGAGTTCTTTCTTTCTCGCACCGAAAAGAAAAATTGGATTCAGCTGACATATTTTCTGAGCTTTCACTTATTCCAAAATCAGTTCACCTCCGTGAGTCACCTGCGTGAGTCACCTCGACCCTGTTTTTCTACAGCCGGGCAAGATGATTGATCACCTCCCCTCAGGGGGCATAAGATAGACCATAGACATTAGGGTTTGGTTAGTCAAGTTTATCTATCTTATGCTATGAGCCCTGGAATTACCAGGGAGCACTGTTAGGTTACCTGAGCTATAGCTAGACCTTCGGAACTTCTACCTTTCGTGCCCACATTGCCTCTTCCCGTTTTCAAACCTTCAGTGTTGATTATTCTGGTGCTTTCTTCCTCCTCTTACTTAACTTGCTGTTTCTATGCGCAGGGAATTTTGTGTGGGAACACACCTGCGGATTGATTCCACGTTTACTTAAGTCCACAATAAATGGTCCCTTCTTTTCGCTCTCTTGAGATCACCTTTGATGTGGCTAAGGGGTTTTAAAATAACTAATTATAATGACAGTAATAATAGATGGTTGACCTTAGCCTTCCGAGTCAATCATAATAACGTCTCGGGTAATAAAAACCAACATTTGGAGCAAAACTCAGCCCATGAGTCGCTACGACCCAGTGATTTTTTCAGTGCGGATAGTCTTGGTACAGAAGCTAAAAATCGCTCCTATCGCAGCAGAGGGAAGCCACGGAGCTCTGAATGGCTCTGCTTGTCACTCTTAGAGAGGCACTCCGATACAAAAAGACCAAGTTGAACGTCGTTAGCCACGCATTCCGCGGTGGGTGTGGAGGAATACATGAGTCTTTCGCAACCTCTTGAATAAAGGAAAAATTCAAGTTTTCTTAGTACTCCCGTGAAATTGAGTGCCGCACACTGCCCTTTAAGTGATCTGCCAATCAAGGAATACATTGAGAAAAAATTAAACGTTGGGTTCAATCAATATCGTGCTTGATGAAGGTATGTACAGCGTACAAGAGCATTGTTTCAATAAACGTGGTGAACAAATGAGTAGTTTACAAAAAGATACATACTCCATCACAACTGGTAGCTCCATACAGATTTTCCCTTCAAATTTTTCTTGTTTCAAAAGCGTCACAAAGAACGGATTCGCTTGGACTGCAGAACGGCGCGCGTTAGAAATATTATTTGCCTCCAAATTTGCATTTTTGATAGCTTCCAGCTCCAATTTACATATTCATCACTGGAGTCTAAGGAAACACAGGATCAAATTGTGGCCTTGAAATCTGAAAGTACAAGTGACAAAAATTCTACGAAACGTGGGGGATATATTTATTAGAAAGTCTATTTTGAGTGGGGCATCACATTGATGAGGTTAATGCAACTCGCTTCATCTCCCCAATGACAATTCCGGAGAGAACGCTGTCTGAAGCACAAAAAAATGGTGTGGTGAGTAAAACAAATTGCATTTAAATTATCCAATGAGCTTAGAAAAAATGATGTCACGTCTTAAAATATTCGTGCCTGTACCTAGCAGCTGCCTCTGGCACTCGGGTTATCGCTGAGTCCAACGTGAAAACTCTGCATCAAAACTAAGAAACTTAGATATACTCTAATCATAATACTCAATAAACGTATGGCTTGCTAATAAAAATAAAATATCGGAGGAAATTTCCGGTGTCCCTTACTAAATTATTATTTTTCCAGAGTAGAAATTTGGGTCCAGGACTCGTACTCTTTAGGAATATCTCATGAAAAAATCCCATGAATCTTGTCCTCCGACTAGAAATTCTGCACGGCGGAATTAATTTTGAATAGTCACAATGACGAAATTTGTGGAGCTACTTCACAGGTCATTCCTAAGCCTAAGAAAAATTCATATAACTGGATGTGTCAACTCTTACCCGTCAGCTCAGTGCAACAACAACAGGAAGCGTGTGAGGATGCGCGTTTCTGCGTGATTTCTATGGAAGACGAGTGGTTTCGAGTCTACTCAGCGCAGTAAAATGTTTTCAGTTCAAAATATATGTTAATAAGTAGTGAATTACATTATTGTGTTCAGCGCGTACATAAATAAAATCATTTGACGCTTAGAATTAAGAACTTCAGGGAATTTTTAATTCGATAAAATTCACTACCCATTCGTGAAAACAGTCGTTTTTATTTTTTATTTTTTTCTGTCCACTTGTAGCTTGATCGGTCAGTCTGAGTAAGTTAAATCTTTGGATGAAATACCGTAGAGTTTTATCAGTTGATGAATTTCTTCTTGGTGACATCAGAGCCTTGGAATTAGTTCATGTCCTACGAGTCAGGCCACACGAATGGGCCACCTTTTCAGCATGTCATGTTTAATAATCCTATCCAAAACCCTGCCTGAGGGTATCGAACAAGGGACTTACTGACTAGGAGGAAAGCAGGCAATCTCGTGCATGAGTATGATATTGCAATCCCTAATTCTCGTGCATGAGTATGATATTGTCACATGAACTTAAGTTAATTAAAGGCCTTCAGAGGCATGAGATATGCAATAAGGTTAGGTTAATTAAGTTTTTCTATCGTATGCTACGGGGACTGGTGATCCCCAGAGAGGCACTGTTAGGTTACCTCGGTTATATACAGGGTACCTTACTTATGCGCCACCCTGTATATGTGTGTAAATAGGCTTTTGGGACTTCTATCTTTCGTGCCCACTTTGCTTCTTTGAATTTTAATACATCATGTCCTATTTCATCCTTGTCTTTTTTCCTCTTTATGTTAAATCGCTGTTTCTAGTTACAAGTGTCTTGTGTGGGAACACATCTTGTCAATAGATTTTTCGTTCTCGTTTTAGTTATATAATGGCTAATAGTTTGTCATAAAGAACTCTAAAATATTTTCTAAGTGAGGCATCAAAATTTTTTTTAATATTCTGAAAGGAAGTAATTTTATTAAATTAAAATCGAAATTTTCCTAAAATCTCAATTGAAATTAGTGAAACTCTGCTTTCAATTTGAGAGAATAACGTGTGTTCGAGCAAATGCCTGCGTTGTTAGTTGAGCAAAACTATGAATTGTGAGTAAGAAACACACAGGACTTGATACAAAACGCGAAGCAGCCATGGTTGTGAGCCAAAGTCCTCCACTACGGCGTTCGTAATAGTTTAGACTAGGTCCCAAAACTAAATTGACCCATGGCGTTTTAAGACCGTCGAAAACTTTTACCTCCATTTTTAAAATTCAGAATAAAATTCTAGACATGGTACTGTTACTATCTCTGACCGACCAGAAAATACATGAACATTGTAGAATCAAAGCAAATTGGCGCAGATACAGCAACATGGCCGTCTGCCTCCGCCTGTTGTACGCTGAGCCCTGAGAAGCTCATCATTATTTGACCAATAACTACAGCCGTTACACGAAAATTAGCGAGAATTGGCACTTTCTAAGAAATTGAAGCAACACCTCTACCCTCTGGTTCGCTTTGGTCACGTACGAGGTAACTCATTCACAACACTATTTTGTGGAGAAAATATCACACAATTACTTTGAAAGCGTAAGATTGCGCAATAGCCAGGGGCAAAAGTATTATCAAGCTCATTATTCTTTTATACTCAAGATAGCTTAAGAAAATCGAATAGCCATCATGATTGTGTGACCATGGGCACTGAAACTAATTGAGTGAATTTTATTCAAGAAATGTTGGTGAGACAGAAGTAGTGTCTGTAGTAGGGCGAGGAGACAATCACATTTTGCTTACGACCAAACAAACAAGACATTCAAGTCGGTAATTAATTTACTTCAGTCATGAAAAATAAATGCTTGCATCACGTACTTTGAAAACGCTTAATTGAAATTTCTTACAGGTTGTAATATTTATCAATTAATAAATAATTTCTTCCAAAAACACTTCAAAAGTATTGGGACTGCAAATAACTTCCTGAGATTGAATTTTTAAAATCGATGTGTATGATAAGATATTGATTCTCCCAATGTCCAAAGCAATTTAGGTGACTATACGCACTTATTGATCCCTGCCTGGATGACTTGAAAATTTGTAATCTCCTTATTTTATTCAATCTATTCAATATGGTTTTACATACTTAGGCATTTGCCCGTAAATAGTTGAATATTTCCAGCTTGAAAGTACAGAGAAAAATTTCAACACGCGCTATTCGTCTGTGAGCGATAAACAAGAAAAAAACAGTTCTTTCACTTTTCAAAAAGATTTTTGCCGTCCTGCAGCCTGCTCAATTTGAACAATTTGTAGCTGCGACCTTTACGATGGAAGGCTTTAAACAGAGTTCATGCGATGATGTGTAGCAAATGAAAGTGAAAAATAGGAATGGAACTGTCAGAAAATAGTCTATAAATTGAGCAAAACGAGTAATAGTAATTTTATAAAATGAAAAATTTCCGGGAACGGACATGAGATTTGAAGCTGAAAATGATGCTCTCTTGATGAGGAACGCCCGGGCAGGCAGTCGGTGACGGAGTTAATTAAGTCTCTTTAGGTGAAGCCGTCAAAGGGAAAATGCATTACGAACTGTACGGCATTCGTGATGAATTTATCACGAGTATCGTTTAAGTGATGATGTGTTTTTACGCTCATCAAAACTTTTTCGATGAATTCAGCATTGAAAGCTCATCAGAATATGGAACAAAATGGCACATAATCATCATCCGCATGGCAGTTGAAAGTCATGCAAAGATAAAGACGAAAAAATATTCATCATGATGATTTTATACACTCACTAGACTACTCGTGACCCGTAGGGTCAAACCAAATTTATCAAAATCAAACCGTATTTAAAAATATATCCTATGCATTTAAGTCGGTATCCACAATGCAAGATTAAACGAAGAGTATAAATTTCGAATATCTCAGATCCGACAGACAAACGTGTGCACGATTTCAAGCAAGACGACCAAAGTTTTAGTATATACTAGATAGATAGATATATAAGATAGATATGTAGATAGATTCACCATGTAAATGATGTAACGTTCAACAGAAAGTGCCGTCAGTTCAACGAATTGAACAAAATTTGGACGAACATTTTTAGGCAACGAGCTAGAGTTAAAATTCGAATTACAGCTCGCACTTTCTGCTCTGAGTTTCTCTGACGCGCTAACGCTCGCAAAGATAAACGCGCCCCCAATGCCCTGGAATTTTGCACGCCAAGGTAATGGTCAGAAAAGTGATGATGGATCCAGCGTTGTTATCCTGCGCTCGATCGACACGTGCGCAGACTGTAGCCGTTTCAAAACTTGTGTCAGTGCAAACTTACAGCGGTGAATCTCCTCACTTTACTATTCTTACTGATCAACTTTTGCGATCAATAACACCGGAAATTTCTCACATTGAAAAAATTAAACTCGTTAGCGTCTATTCGAGTTCTAATAAAAAATAAAAATAATAAAATTCTATACGCTTATGGCAGGCCGGGAATGGACTGATGCTCCTTATTCTCTTATCCCCATACTTCAATCATTCTTGAATTTTATGAATTAAAAAAAATGACTGCAAATTCCGCTCGTACTTTGAACAATATTCGTTATTTGTTAGTGCTGCTAAATACAGATACGAGTAGAATGGACAGAAATCGTACAATGTGATGAAGTCTAGGTAGAATGAGTTACTATTACTTTGCAACGGTTCCAGAGAAATTATGCGCAAAGAATTCAAGTAGTATTGATACGTTGCCTGGCCTCTAACTCAGGAAAATCTCCACGATGCTGAAGAAAAATTATTCATTTACTGTTTGGAAGGGTAACACGCATAATAAATTCACTCTAATGGACCATTCCCACAATTCTTGAGAGAGATGTCTGGAATTGAAGCCGGGACAGTTGCCCATTGAGCTGATTCCTCAGTTGACGCAAGTCAAACACGTGCCACCGGCAGGCTTAGTTGATGAATATCAATGATAACCATTCAATGCGCAAGTCAAAGAGTTATCTTGACATTTGTGCCAAGTATTGATTCTCTCGATTTTGTCATAAATTAAAATTTCTGGAGAATACTTCACGGAGCTGCATCTTCTTCTTACCAGACGCTTCTACAAGGTGGAACGCGGTAATTTGCTGATTTGGGAATGAAATAA
>VOMN01071975.1:0-14711 GCA_014899125.1 Orchestia grillus | reverse complement strand
AGAGGACGACTGAGCTCAATAAGGTACACGCTGTACATGTCTGTGCTGCTGCTGCCAGGCTGTTGGACCCGCGCCGCGCATTTTCGACTGGGCTAATTTTTTTACAAATTCACATGAATTACTTCAAGCTCAAAGAATTGTTTGGCGAATCCAAAAAGATTGCGTGTCGTAGTTCCATTTTACCAATGCAGCCAACTCAAAAGAGAAAATGTTCGGTAAACTAAAATGGTTAACAGTCCTTTTGTTTAAAAAATCAAAGTCTTAAAGATATGCTAGATTACATTAAAAGCAAGTGTGCTTCACAATACCTGGCAAGCAGCCACAGTTACGGGTATCAAAGGTAATCTACTAAAACTAAAGGATCTAAGGCACATTCGTTCTCTTTTCTAATGATATCGTCTGAAAGTCGATGTCGTTCTTCCGAGAAAAAATCACTTCCCGGCGGAGCACTATCTCTTCGTCACAGCTTCCTGGTGAACACGTGTACATGTGCACGAGGAGGTGTTCAGGAGTACGAGCATCGTGTACCAAGGACCGTGGTCAGTTCGCACGCATGGAAAATTAAAAAAATCGTTATACGAACGCTGGAGCATAGTAAAATGAGATCATGACAGATGAACGTGGAGGTGAGGAGGTTTATTGAACTGAAGTCGTTCCCTTTGACCAGAGCCTGAAATGAGAGAACACAGAGCACGCGGCTCTTAGAGCGCAAACCTTTTCTTTTATCATTCGGAGTGCGAGATTTCGTCTGATCTTAAAAGGCCTCCAAAGCTCGGCGGAATTTCTAAGAGCTGAAATGGATGAACGCATCGAGATTATGGGGACTTTAAGTGGCCTCATGAGGCTCCAGAAGTCGCGGCCGCACCAAATTCCCTGGAATCTGACGTCAGGTCTGCAGCCAGCGTCCCGACGGTGAGTTTCTGAAGAATTCTCTGCACAAATGACGCTTCAACGTCGCCCAGAGGAGCGCCGTGATGTCGAGTGAGATGGAGATGGCTTTTTATGACAAGTCTCAGTGAGATATTAACGCTTTTAACTAAATGAATTGGAATATAGCGCAGCGCTCTTCAGCCTCGCTCTATCACCGACTGAAGAACATGAATAAAGTAAATTTTATCTTTTCAAAGTATCACTACAGAATACAGGTGTATTTTAACTTTGCGATAAAAGGACTCAATTCCTGAAGACAAACAGCAACGCTGAGGTGGAATACAAAGACTAGAAAGTGCCCGGTTAGGCTAAGCTTCCTCTTCCGTCGTGACATTTTGGCCCAGATGGTCAATTGGGCGTTATGGGCAAAGAGCGTGGTGTGGCTCCCGTGTGAGCCACGTGAATATTTTTGAAATCAAAATTTTAATGCGAGGCGCGATAAAGGTTTTTTAGGTCTATAGTACGAGACAGTAAGGTGCCGTCTATGAAGTTCTCTGGTGAAGTCTGGTGCATACATATAATTGCAACTGTCGACATGAGATAGCTTGGCTAATGCTAATGACGTGGCTGCAGTTCATATTGAGAGCAACACAAAAGAGCATTGAGAGCAACACAAAAGAGCATTGAGTGCAACACGAGAGAGCAATCAGAGTAGCACAAGAGCCTATTGAGAGTAACACAAGAGAGCACTGAGAGCAACTCAGGAGAGTACTATAAGCAATACAAAGCCCAGCACACTGCGCACACTGAGCTCACAACAAACTTCTACGACACGAAGTGCACACACACGACACCGTTGTGTGTGCCGTGTGTCGTATCAAAACTACTCATCTTTCAAAAGTGTTTCGGTTGTGAAACTGCATTTTTTCTCCTTCGCTGAAACAAATGATATATTTATGCTAATATTTCAGCAAAAGCTTCGCATTTCAATTTTTTTCGGCCATAACTGCTTTTTTCCTCGCCATCGAGAGACACTTGAGGAAATGTAATTTAGTGAAGAATTTTTTTTGGCCTTTTGAAAACCATAGTTTATCATTACCTCACATATTAATTTACTTCTCGTTTAGTTTGTTCAAGCATGACTACACCCCTTCCTGTGTGCCCCTTGTTGGCGCTGACAGTCATCAGCACCACGAATGTTGAAGTTCGATGATTGGATGGTGACCAGAGAGCTTATCCACGAGACACGTGGCTGCATCTGAGCACTGGACGTACAGGGATGCCCACAGCGGCACATCACCGCTCCTGACGGCAACGGCTCACGTCATCTAACGCTATCGCTCAACATCGGAACGCGCGTCCCTGGCTTCACTTAGAATGTGTTTCAAATTATCAGCGTGGAAAGCTCGTGAATTGTGGCTGTATGAAACTTAAAAATTATCCGGAAAATAAGGGGGAATTAAACTAAACCTCGCAATAAATGACTGCCTAACGACCAAGCAGCGAAGGCACAGCCAGAAAGTGGAAGTAGTTGACGGTAGAAGAATTTATTGCAGGCAGCAAGTATTTCTGCAGACAGCCCCAAGAACAGCAAACCGACGCTTTGAGGAATGGAAGGAACAGATATAGCAACAAATAGAAACGATGAATGAATTCTAACACAAATCGCACCCCTCAGAGACGGAAACAGAGAAAGCGGAAGAGAGAGAGAGAGACAAAGCTATAGAGTACACGGTCACTGCACTCAAAGAATGCTCAGACATTCAGGGCACCTAAAGTCCCCCTGGCTCGAGGATAGGTGAACTCTTTCAGGTCAAGAAAATTAAGCACACAATGCACATCTTCAAAAGATATACATTAACTGCTAGTAACACCAAGATAAATTGCAACCTCTAATCACTTAGAAGGGGAGAACAAGCGCCAGCTAATACATACTTCTAAATAAAATCATTTTTTTTCTTTAGAGTGCGTTTAAAGAACAGCGGGTGACGAGATCGAGCTGACATCCCTAAAGTCCGAATGCGAAGTTTACATCTAAAAGCCTCGAATTAAATATACCCACTGAGAGCCATTAACCTTGACGGTAACGCATGGGTAACTTGTCAACCCCCCCTCCACACCTCGGGCCCCACTCCCCCCTTCACCTGACACCCTCTCCTTCACTCACTCCAATGAGTATTGAGAGCAACTCTAGAGAGCACTGAGGGCAATACAAGAGAGTATTGAGAGCAGNAGCTGTGAGAACAACACAAAGCCACCACACTACACACACTAGTGTGTGGAGGGCCCACTCTCACGCACGGCTGATGTACCGTACACGCAAACACACACCACCACCTGCCGAACCCACACACACACACACTCCTGGTGTACTGCACACAAACACGCAAGCACACACCACCACCTGCCGAACCCACACACACGCACGCCTGTTGAACTGCACGCAAGCACACACCACCATACCACACACACACTCAAAAAATCAGCGCGTGAGACAACGAACAGAGCCATAAATTTGGCCGCCAGAGCACGAGGCTTCAAGGCAAATCTGACGCGGCCGCCGCGGACCCACACAGCCCCCCTCGCAAGACGGACGCGGGAGTCGTCTCGTCCTTCACGAGCGCGCTTGTGGTTGGTGATGGCACTGCTCAGTGCTGGGTATTTCAGAAATTTGCGCGGTTTGTTAGCAAGTTTTTCCGTCCATTTCTCTGTCTTTTCCCACCTGTTGAAAAGTTGCTACCCGTTGATGGCACAAGTCGGTGCTGTGTTTTTTAATGTTGGTTTTTTAAAATGTGGCCTTCTCTTTCAATATTTTTCTCCCCGTTGAAAAGTTTCTTCCCCTTGCTGACACAACTTTGCGTTTTTTAGGTATGTTGACTGTTTTTTTAATTCTCTCCTCTTTCTTTTTCTCTCCATGTGCATAATAAAGATGCAGTATATTTGCACATATCTTCTTTCACCCGTTGACAATTTTTTTACCCCCGTTCTCGAACAGACTCACAGACTCCCTTTGGTCTAATCTAGAAATGACTTCCCTCCCCTTACTTCCCTACTCGCATGACATACTCGCGCTCGTTTCGGTAGGCAAAAATTAAGTAGAGTACCGTAATTCATAGGTCCTTAATTCCCGAGACTCTTTTCGAGACCATAGAAGGCCATTGACGCTCTCACGCCCCGGACCGCTAAATCAGAGCCACCTCAAAGCGCACCACATTTCTCATTCGCTTCAAACTACAATTCCCTCTCAGTGAACGACGCCACTCCCTAGTACTCACACTTTTACGACGGAACAAAACATTATTCGGGTGCAATGACTAAACAATTGCATATGTTAGCGTATAGCTTGGCACTTTTACAAGTTAATGGTTTTTCGTAGCGCAGTCAAACATTATCCTGGCGCCGGGACTTTCAATACAGTCTCGGCAGCGCTAGCTCTTACAGCCTATACAGATGTGTGCAGTTGTGTGATGCGTGTGTCGGACAGCGCGATGTTTCCAGGTCGCAATACCTGAACGCCCGCCCGAGGTGTTCGGGCTCTAGGTACGGAGGTGCAATGGGATGCGAACTGATCTTTGAGTTCAAAAGGCTTCCGGCTGGCACAGCTGCTACTACTGCCATCGCCATTCAGGTGAAGGTGAGGAAATTAAGGAGCAACGCAAGGGACTTCTAACGGAGCATTTGGCGTTTTCAGGCGATGTTCCTTGTAGAAATTGTCGTCATAGCTTGACAGGCAAATATACTCAGACACTCAGCGCTGCAGGAAGTGCTCAGACACTCAGCACTGCAGGAAGTGCTCAGACACTCAGCACTGTAGAAAGTGCTCAGACACTCAGCGCTGCAGGAAGTGCTCAGACACTCAGCGCTGCAGGAAGTGCTCAGACACTCAGCGCTGCGGAGCGTGTGGCAGTGGTCCCACAGGGTCGAGATGTACAGTCGCTGCAATCATTATTTACAATAAGAAACTCACCTGGATAATTATTCCAATTGCACACGCCATTTTTTCGCCGCAATCCTCTACAAAACATTTCGTCGCAGTCCAGTTATCTCAATTATTGCACAGTGTGAATTTTTAACTACAGAGTCTTTACAAAACACAATATTTTTTATATAAAAAATGGCTTACACTTGTTTGCCATGCCTTCAATTAAACTTTCTGTGTAAATAATCTTCGTTCCCATCGTTTCACGTTCACATAATTGCCACTGAGTCAAAAAATTTCAGCAGGGTAAGACTGTCGGAGCAGGCAACACTTTAAGCGCAATAAGTTATCTTAGCACTGCCATGGTGACAGGAAATACGTATTCTAGCTTCGACTAAACGACTGAGATTACTTTTTTATTAATTGATTAAATAATATATGGTGAGACGATTTTGTTAGGAATACTTGGTATGATATTTAACTCACACAAAGTAAAAAGATCTATTTGTATCAGTGTTTGACTAATATAAACTAATCGATTAGAGATATTACATTATGCCCTAAATGCATTTAATCCACGATGCTAAAAACCTAGGGAAAACCCAAATTTTTATAAAAGCACTTTCATGAAATGAATTGCATGCATTTGAAGAAACATTATGCGACTTAGACGTTTTTCAAGCAACGACGGGCGAGCTATAAAGCTGCGCTGTCGACTCGTAGCACACTAATGGTAAGCACTTCCTCTAGAGCAGGAAACTCTTACCGTGAATCCGGATCTGTGCTTTATGGCTGAAGCGCAAATTCAATGGATTCGAATTTTAGGAAATCTTATTGTCCGTAAATTTTCTCAACCGTCGAGTAAAGCTATTGGCATCGAGATGTGCGAAGTGTTCTTTCATATTCATTTGCAACTCGACTAAAATACACAATTTGAAAAGAGTTCGAATATAAATAAAAAAGTATTCTTTTAACTATAATATAAAAATATTTTTGATGAACAATTTATGTTAAGCTCACGTAACCAGCAGACGCACTTTGTCATTAGACATTCATTAAACTAAACAATATGCAACTGTAACATCACCCGCTCGCGGTACATAGCACAGAAAATAGGCTTAAAAGACAAGGAAGAAAGATATTTTAAGATATGAAAAAGATCCATTTCAAACCAACACGGAAAAGGAAAAGGCTAAAGAAAGGGAGATGATTAAATATGAGAACAGAAATCAATAAATCAGGCAATTAAGTTTTCATGGTCAGAACTCTATTGAGAACTCTGTATTGGAGAAAACTATATGCCATTCAAATTGCACATCCGTTCACTTCTCACGTCTAGCTCAGGCTCCAGACTTACAAAAATCTTAACGGAGTTCTCATATTTACTTTATACGTCCAGCTCCCTGTAATATTATTATCAATTAATTATTTAGCTACCAAATTATTTTTTCGATAAGGCGATGTTTAGCCTTGTACAAACAACCAGCTGGAGCCTTATGTTGGAGCTTTGTAAGAAAAACTAACATCATCTTTATGACTGGACCATAAGTTGTTTTTGGTGAATAAAGAAGAAGAGCTTTGTAAGAAAAACTCACAACATCTCTATTAAACTACACTATAAGTGGTTTTTGGTGAATAAAGAAGAGCTTTGTAAGAAAAATTCACAACATCTTTATGAAACTGGACCATAAGTTGTTTTGCTGAATAAAGAATTGAAGAAAATGGATTGCTATGGGAAAGGTCATAAAAGACTTCCGAAGCGTACGTCTGCCAGCCGCCTGAGGCCCGTGAGAAGTGGGTCCCAAGGTCTCGCCCGAAACCATCGCGCAGAAATTGATGCATAAATAAGATTTAGGAGACAAGGTGCAAGTCTGACTATTTAGCTCATAATTTGGGTAAGATTCATTGTTTTCATTTTTCAAAAGAAAAATTTACGGAAATTGGTTTGTAGTAACAATTACGGCCAATCCTTTGTACTTGTATATTTAGATAATGAATTTCAACAAATGTTAGGAGGTGATGAGCTTACTTCAAATTCTGTCGACGTACTTTGTGTTGATATAGATGACAGTTTTCTTACACTTACCGACACACTCCCGACTCCCATTCTAGATACCGAATGCTTTTTACGCATGTCGAGTATGCTTACCAATTTTCTCAAAGTGCATTCTACTAACGCTGCAGATCAAGGGCTGATTTAAATGTACCTACTTCTAACTAACTTTAATTTGCAGACCCCAGTCTCTACATACAGAACTACGTGGAATCGGCGCTTATGCAACATATACTGTATGCAAGTTCCACTAATTTAATGATGCACTTCCTGCATATACATGACGTACATGCGTACACTACACAGCCGCACCGAGGGCATTGTTACACAGCGTAACCTACCGTTAGGAGCCCTTCACACGGTCAGTCAAAGTTTGAAGACGGTGTCGGAAGTCACCCGAATAGGAGAATTCAATGCTAACTTTGCTCTGTAATCTGGAGTCAGGTCGGAAGTCGAGGAAATGCACAGTCCCTTGACTCCCGATCTCACTCCAGAATAGAGAGCAAACTTAGCATTCGATGCCCATACCTGATTGTCTTTCGGCACTGTCTTCAGACATTGACTGATCGTGTGAAGTGCCCTTCATCAGGAGACAACACCAACACCCAACCAGCAGAGATAAACGTCGGACTACAGCAGGCAGCTTCTGCGCCGTGCGTATAGTGACATCAATACTAAAATTGAACAACTACAGAAAGAACGAGTCAATTGGCGCTTAATTTTAAATACAAAGAAGCTTTATGAGCTGTTCGCAAGGAACGATTTATTTTCTCCAAGGTCGATCATCATCATCGTCGGGCACGCGTATGTCACCGTAAAATGTGCAATTTTTTCGCGGACGGCGTCTGAGCATAATGGAGGCCGTTCTCACGCGAAGCTGAACCAAATATTTCCGCTCCCGCCGTGGCTCAGCGACAATTAGCAAACTCGTTAAAGCATTTTTACGTGATCTTGTGCAAAACGCTCGCCTTGGAATACCATTGAAATATTTGGACAGGCGCACACTTTTCTGTTGAACTCTTTTTCTTGCTTTGACCGAGCTCCTTCTTTGCACAGTAATTTATTCGCATCGCATGTCGACATGTTATGAACAGTTATTGACTCTGATTAAAATGATTTACCTAGAAGCAGATTGTTATCTAGGGATGTAATTAATAATGTGGACCATATCACTATAAATATGCAATGAACACGCATTCATATGCAGGATGTACATTGCTATAGCTTAGATACATCTGAACATTTGTTTGCGTACTGTATATAGCCATTATCGTTGAGAATGACATCTATCAGAATAATAACGAAAAGTTGACTTCAGCAAGGCAAGAAAACGGATTAGAAGAAGACCATTTTTTTTAAAGCCCCCCACCTGTAACCAAATCGTTAAAAGACAAATTGCAGTACACTTTAAATATTAATTTAAAATATCTGAAATGATCCTTTGCACTCGCACATGCGGGAGCAACGCCCTGTGTAGGGAGCCTCAAGGTCTGAAGTTGGGGTGCAAGAATAGACCCTAGTGTCGTGCTGGTAGACCCTAGTGCCATGCTGGTAGACCCTAGTGCCGTGCTGGTAGACCCTAGTGCCGTGCTGGTAGACCCTAGTGCAGAGCTAGTAAACCCTAGTGCGGAGTTTAGCACAGACTCGCATAAACGTCATGAAGTGCATCAACACAAGTCTGCACTCCTTCACCAGGAGCTGTTTTTGGCACGATATTCAATGTGAAGTTACGCTGTTTTTGCGCGTGTGATATTTTTGAAATGAGATCAGTTAATGCGTACCTGAAACCTGAACTGATTACAAACTTTTAAACTAATTGAATGTCAGTTAGATGCATAGCATATCACACCATCTAACAAATATACAAGAAAGTTTGTAGAAATTAGCTTTAATATAATCATTATTACCAGTTGGCAGGACATGCGAATACTTCGCGGTTACAATCTTTACCAGTGGAAGTTTATGATTAGGCTGTAGCATAGATACCGCGATGATCTCTGTATTTATTGATGAAAAGTGTGCCACACATAGATACATACGTAGTTTCAAGCGTATCAATATATAGATTAATAAATCCTACTAAAGTTCTCAATTTTAACAAATACGAATGACATTTTCCTAACAAATCTCATGGGACTCTACTGATTTCGGGCGTGTGCCGCGTGCACAGCAGACGGTCCCCGGACTACCTTGCACAGCGGCCGGTCCCCNGGTCTCCGGACTACCGTGCACAGCAGACGGTCTCCGGACTACCGTGCACAGCAGACGGTCCCCGGACTACCTTGCACAGCAGGTGCAAAATAAAAGACCCGAGGTTGGGATGAACCGTCAGCGAGCGCCGCCTACCCACGGCTAATTTAATAGGGATACTACACTTCTGCATGAAATTCGTATGTGTACGTCTTGTATGTTTCAAAATGATAGAATTTATTAAAACAGCAAGTACATTTTTTGGACCTCTGTTTTTTAGACTGAATTTGTGTGGTTCCCTGAGTAGCTTGCGTCTCCACACAGAATGTATCGAAAGGAAAAAGTGTTTTACTTCAAAACGACACAAAGAGGAAAACACATAAGTGGATACGTAAATAACTCGTAATGCAAAAAAGTAGAGTAAAATGTACAAAAATTTCCCTTCAGAGCACGACAGCTCAAATATCAATAACTTTTTTATTTCTTAAATTTTTAAATATTAATTATCAAAGATTACGGAGAAAGAAATTCGTGGTAAAATCGTTGCTTTGTTTAAATTGCATACGCTGCCCTGGCTTTGCTCAGCCGGCATGTTTTGTCGAGTCCGTGACTCCTTCCGTCGCTCGGGGTACAAGACGCTGGAGCGCGCGTAACCTTACAGTTATTTACTAACGCAAACCTGGCCGTGAACATGGACCAGATAGCGAGCATCGCAGACCAGCTCTGGCCGGGCCACACGACGTTGACGAACTTCTGTTCTAATTCTATTTTTACGTTTGTTTGCCGTACAAAACAAAATAATTTGGAATGATAAATTATAATGCGAAATTTTAAATTTAAAACTATAGAATGATAAGAAGGAACAGAGGTGACAGTGGAGTGATGCCGCGACGGCTCGGTCGCCTCACTGCGGTGTTGAAGCAACGCAAGCCAAGCTCCCATGCAGGGCCGTGAGGTGTGGTCCTTTGTTAGCTCCCTGTTCATGTGAAGTGATTGTAGCTTTTGTCTTCACATGATGATGATTCTTCTGCTATTAGTTCAGTTTAGACGCCCAGGCGCTAAACACCCCCAGTCGGACTTTTTCGCCGCCTCATAGATAAATTCTTGAAATATCTGGTAAAAATACTCCTGTGGCCAAAACTACAGCTAATTACCGGTGCTGCGGTGGAAAAGTTAAACTGGGTACACAACGATGAGCGAGCGTGTGACTATGACTGCCCGCCGCTAATTGTATAACAACTTTAGTCCGTTGCGTGCGCCGAGCTCACGTGTACGTCTGGCGCGCATCCAAGGTAAACAGTAAACTCTAGGACAACAGTGATGCTTAGCGCTGATGTGAACAGAGCTCAGCTGCGTCGGGGAGGACAGGTAAATATAGCTTACGGCAAGAATGTCTCTGGTATGCGCGTTCAGCCAGCGATCTTGACCCTAGAGGACGGCTTGCTTGTGTGAAGCGTCGCTGCACACAGTTGCGCCTTATCACTTTACGTAACGTCCGATATTAAATAAATTGCAGTTCTTAGGGATTTGAGTGGCGCGTATTGAAGATTATTTTCGTTGCTCCATGTTTAAGAATAAGAATCCAGGGCTTGAAACTTTCCGGTTGTGTGTCATTTTAGAAAACTGCCTCGTTTGAGGGAAACATTTTATTGAAAACGATTTTCTTCGTTCTCTTACAAAAGACTTGAGCTATGCTGGGACGCCCTACCGACATTGGTGTTCACGGAGATTCGTTAAGGGAGTCTTAAAATCAACACGCGAAGCATAATTTCATCATTTGTGAACATAACAACCATGCAGGAAGTCGACGCCTCATGCAAGTGAGGAACATTTCTGCTGTGAAACAATCATTACAATCAGAATACATGTTCACTAAAACCTATAACACTTGTGAAGCATAACACGCACCAAACAAGCGGCTTCAGAGCAATTCAAAATCAGGATAAATAATGTCACTCGCATAAAGCCCCGTTTTTGTGATGGAAAAACAAAAATTTTGCTAGAACAAGTATCTATACTCTCCCATATATGTATAGCGTGTGGAAAGCTAATCATTCGTCTGACGTGACCTTCCCTTCAGCCTCCAAAACGACATACGTGTCTCGTTTCATGGAGAAATAAGCGTCTTTTTGGTGAAAACCTAAATGAAGTGATATATTGCACCAGCACATAAGGTTACAAAGAGGTTCTCGTACAAATCTAAATGCGGCCAAATTTCAGAAAAGTTGGATCGTTACTGTACAGGGATAAGCAAAGTAGAGAGCTGTTTCTCTTCGTGGGATGTCATACTCATTCCTGGTCTGACTTTACCGCCGCCACGCCGATAATCATCAACCATCCTGCAGCGATGCCTGCGTTTGGACGGCCAAAACTACAGCTATTTATAGATAATTATAGATGCTCCGCCAAAAAAGTTCGATTGGTTGACTCTTTTGAAGTGAAGTTTGTGTCCTGCAGCTCTGGAGCAGACGGATGCGAGGCGGCGCTGTGGGGCTCGGCTCGGGGCAGCGCGCACCATTTTGATCTGGCTCAGCTGCTGGACACTTTGTTTCAGCTGCTGGACACTTTTTCTCAGCTGCTGACCACTTTGTCTCAGTTGCTATACACTTTGTTTCAGCTGCTGGACACTTTGTTTCAGCTGCTGGACACTTTTTCTTGGCTGCTAACCACTTTGTCTCAGTTTCTATACACTTTATCTCAGCAAGTGAACAAAACGAAAGCAGCTGAACACTGTGATCTGCCTCAGGAGCTGAACATTAAAGAAGGACTGTGAGGGTAAGATGAGAGTCTGGCTTCTCTCCTAATTCCTGAAAGAAGGCCTACTCCCTCAAACGTGATCTTGTCTTGTTTAGTAATTGTCACGGACTGTAACTCAATCATCGTATGACAGAAATATCCCGCAGGAAACTAACACAATACACACCGTATGAATACTTGGATAATTGGCCGATAATACAAAATAAGACGAGTAATAATTTTTAAAGCTAAAAACCATATTCCAGCAGTTCAAATTGCTTCAAGAACGGCCACTGCAACGAACAGTATCGACACTAAGTCCTTGTGCCCTCAATAGATGAGCAGATATTATGGAGAACAGAATATGTTGGCTATTTTTACAATGTCTAAATAAAGACGTCTTTATTTAGCAGGAAACTGGAGGGCTTGAGTACAAAGGATTACAGGGAAGCTCTGCTCACAGGAAGCCTGCAAAGTAAAGCAGGTCACAGTTTGCTTCACATGCTCAGAATATAGGCGAATATGCAACGTATGTTTTGCTCATTGAAGCGATACAAAGTTAACGAGCCTTGACCAAAGCTGGCAACCTATTTACTGGAAACATCAGTTGAAATTTGCAACGAAGGTTGATGCACGGTTATCGATTTAAGTACTGTGCATTCCATCGAGTTTATTTGCAGTACAAAATTGCGGGTGGCGCAGCGGTGCTCAGTGATGATATGATTGGTCCATTGAGCGTCAGTGATGTCAGTAGTGCGGGTCACAACTTTCCAAATATGAATAATGGCGCTAAAAATTTCTCACTTGGCGTGCTGCATCAATGTCGTCAGACGTGTATTCAATTGCCATGTTTGAAAATTAGTTATGACTTCAACTGGACAAATCAAGCATTAAATTTCTACCTGGAGGTATTCGTTTTTCACGGACTACGCCATTTATGAATTCTTCAAAGCAATGGTGGTTGATACGATGCTTCTGATTTTTGTTTTCCAAGATACGAAAATCGTGTACATAACCTTGCTGTTTGATGTCTTAGTTAGTTTCATATCAACGCACGTCACTGCAATACCTGCAAATGCGACCGTGTGAACGCTTGGAGTTTTACGATGGCAACCCAGCAGGGTTAACTCCAGCGTGAGGTGAAGATAAATAATTAGACCCGAGCGCCAGTCGTCGTTCGCTAATGAATACAACAGAAATAATGAGTGAGAGGCTGGAAGTGAGCTTCGTCGGACAGCTCACACACGTTTTCTCGAACTGAGCAGACCAGATGCCCTGCATGACTGCACGGCAGTGCGCGTGTGTTTGATCAAAGTTGTTCACAGCGTGTGAGTTGTTCACAGCGTATGAGTTGTTCACAGCGTGTGAGTTGTTCACAGCGTATGAGTTGTCCACAGCGTATGAGTTGTTCACAGCGTACGAGTTGTCCACAGCGTGTGAGTTGTTCACAGCGTATGAATTGTTCACAGCGTGTGAGTTGTCCACAGCGTATGAGTAGTTCACAACGTGTGAGTTGTTCACAGCGTGTGAGTTGTTCACAACGTGTGAGTTATTTACAGCGTGTGAGTTGTCCACAGCGATTGCTTGAATAGAGCCACAGAGAATTTTGTTTTCTCCCTCCCTCATATCGCATCGAATAAAATGCGATTTAACCCCTGTCACCCGGACTCATAGCGCATGCATGTCCAACAAACTTTGTGACCTTCTCTTCGCAGGAACCATCTAACGTCGACCTCGTAAGAGCACTCGATTGGTACACCCACCAGGACCGTGCGGGCAGCCTCTGCGTACGTGCACGAAGTCCGCCATTCGGCGCATCGTGCACCCGAAAATAGAAAGCACGCCTCAATAGCCATTTTGTCTTATTTTCCGTCGACGATTCCAATTACTCTCGTCGGTCCCATTGATACTGTCGGCTTCATTGATATCTTTGATCTCACTGACCTCATTGATCTCGCGGATCTCGACGAATTTATTTGCTTGATAAGCAAAGGTTCAATTCAGTGGAACTGAATGGGATTTACTAATAGAAAACAAAAGAAAATTTATATCGGTTAGTGTCATGTTTAGAATACGAATTGGACACCAGTATCATTGCAAGCATTTCACTTCCGCTTTATTACTGAAGTAATAAACACACGAGACAAGTTGTACCGACCTGAGGTCCACAAATATTAAAACGAGTTTAAAAACTATTTCAGGCATCTTTCTCTAGCAAGAAACACAAATCTTCAAGCACAAGCACGTATTTCAATAAAATGTGTCGTTGTATTTGTAAAATACACTAAAAATACTGCATTTGTTGTACTCTAACATGTATATATAATCGAGATACACACACATAACACTGCAGACATGCACTATGAGACGCACAGACACTAATTATACTGTAGACAAGCATTATGAGACATACAGGCACTAATTATACTGTAGACATGCATTATGAGACATCTAGACTTGCAGTATGCTGTTGACCTGCTTAGTAAGACATGTAGATACTTACAATACCGTAGACAACTACACCAGAATAAGAACGGAGCCACCATCACACCGCCATTCTTCAAGCGGTCTTCGAACTCCTTGTACCAATTTAGTAACAATTTATACAAGGACAGGGCTTACCTGGGACGTGAAACAGATGAACATCGAGATACTTTGTTAAGTTTTCTCTATGAAGATTTAAACGCATGTTTAACTCATCTCTGCAGTAGTACTGAAATTGACATAGCATTGTTAATCGTGGACAATCATCTAAATCATACGATGTCCTTCACTGAACGAATGCGAGGTAAAGTGGTCACAGCGCAGTCCATGGCTGTCAAACTTGTCAGTTTTACGGACCATATTTTTTAATTATGCAAATTAAAAGACTTTTGTAACACCCACAGGGATACAGACAAAGCTTCCACTCTCATGAAAAACATATTATCTTTTTCTCATATA
>VOMN01071957.1:0-23574 GCA_014899125.1 Orchestia grillus | reverse complement strand
TCAGTTCAATACTAGTCGGATTAATTGCGTCTAATCTTACAGCTCGTTCGCTCTCTGGTTAATGCGAGCTCATTTGAACGACTAGGCTAGTATTCATTAAGTAAAAATTTCATGGTCCCCTTTTAAGACGTTTTTTTATTTTACTGTACTTTCCATCCGGTTCATAAATGCCCTGTTAAATAATTTATAATACATAATGATATAAAAGAGTTTAATTTTCCCCTCAAACTATCGTTAGATCTCTGCGCGACCTGACTGCTCGGCTGCAGTTACCCAAACGTAAACGCGGAAAAACCCGCTGGCACACAAAGCTGCATAGAATAAAACACCAATCGAAATAATCACATTACTATTATAGGTCATAATATATTCACTAGGTGACGAAATACACCTGTCTATGGATTTTTATCTTCTAATGGTTCCTGTTTACTCAAGACGACAGCGCTCGCACCCACTTGCCTCATGCAGTGCAAGATTGGTTCGACTCATGATGGTAATGTAGGAAAAAAAATCTACATCTCATATAGAATGGCCTCTATCGTCTCCTGATTTACGTCCTATTGAAAATTCGTTGGGCCAACTAGAGAGGGAGCTGTGAGCCTTAATACCTCATACTTAGCTCTTAGTTGGAAGATCTTTCTCAACTTTTTTTCGCATTCTTTGGACAAATATTTGTTCAGGTTGTCTGCAAAACTTTGTAGAACTTATACCTAACTTGGAGGACCCGTGAAAGTTTCATAGAAATTTAGATAAACAAACTTTAGTCAAACTAGCCCATGAGAAGTGGTCCTTTTAAGTGTTGTACAGAGGTTAAAGGTTTAGGGCACAGATAGTCCGGTCTTGAAAGCAATTTTTTTCTGGATGGTGCGAGTAGTCTGAACTCTAATAGGGAAACTGAGAATGTGCCGCGAAGACTGGCGTTTTACAGTAAAACTTGTAACCCGAATACAGAATATTTCGCTTAAGACCTGAAATTTCACTTGAAAAGTGGCGAAGCAAGACGGAACGGTAGGTAGGTACAAGCGTATTAATATTTAGATAGAAGATAGAATGAAAGCTGTAAGCAATGCAAAAGGTCGTCTACTAAGCCATGAGGCTTGATTGTTTCGTTACATTCACATTTCACCAGGTTACAACCAGTTTTTCGGCTGGATAGTGTATCTGAGAATAAATCTGAAAGCAATTCAATCTATCTAGAAATCGGGATCGATTAGGTACAAATAACATCCTTGTCAGCTTTTGTCAGAATACAAGTGGGAGAGAGGCGTCCTCACTGTAAAATTTAAAAGCTAAGTTTTATATCATCCTATGGCACATGTAAGTTTTTACTTCCCAGTTAGTTAAGGTCTCTTGGTTCGATAATTATAAGTAAGACATTAGAGTTTTACGAAAATTAAACCCAGACCCAGGTGTTTCTAGGATTTAAATACCAGTTTAATGAAAATTTCTAAAAGAGACCTAAAGCTTCGTAATGTATATTTTCTGTGACTCTAAATGAATATTAACAGCATTAGTTTTTCCAGTTGCCTCATCCTAAAAAAGTTATTTTCAAGAAAAGAGGAATTTCTCTCCCGGTTTGGAGGACATCCCCGATGTCTTGGAATGCTCGATGTTATTGCAGTGCTTTTAAGGATGATGAATTTTTTGACTATTCAGGGATGAAAGAGAAATTATTGACATCAGCCTGCAGAGCGTGTAAATGAAGAAGGAATCTTGTCTCTAAGCAATTGGCTATTCGTGAGTAATGCTCAGGAAGAATGTATCAAGTATTTATGTAAATTTTAATTTAATATACCTGTTTCGTTTCATAAAGTATTAAAATACTTTCAGTAAGACTTCTCAACCAGGCTTTCGTTCTTTTTAGCAACGAATGGGTACTGCCAATTTAGCTAAGTGGTATACTATGATGAAAAATTTTATTTCCGAAAATGTCATCATTTGCAACCGGTTTTAATACACACACAATCAGTTGTCCCAATTTATTTTGCATGAATAATTTCTCAATGTAAATCGTATTCATTCCGAAGTATATTTCTATTTGTTTTATTGTATCTCACTACCATCTATCAGATGCATAATAAGTTCAAATTTGATAAGCAAAACTATATATACGTTTTGAAAATCAGTGCATCTTAAGTTCTATCCGCGTTGATGGGAATTCGGAGCAAAAATCTACTCAGAGCTGCATCATCAGAATCCATGGATTCATTTCCCATCAAATACTTAATTTTAGGCGCCGACAGTATATGTACATGTGTGTTACATCTATGAAGAAGAAATTGATGCAAATAAAGGTTCAGCAATCGCACGATGGTGTCGTATCTGTTTTTGATATGGAGATTATTTAATAATAGAAGGACCAAATTATTTTTGAAATATGACTTAAAGTGGCTTCGTACGAAGAACTAATTGAATTCTTAAGTACTTTTGTAATAAAATGAATATATACGTGTACGAAAAGCTAGCGTCAGCCTTACAAAACGGTCTAATATTGCGCCATTGGTCCATCTATGTTTAAACAATACATGACATGAAACTTTGCTTCAACTTTTAGTCTTTTTTATGCTTCAAACTTAAGCTTTCTTCTCAGAAAAATGAACCTTGAGCCTGGGATGGTTATCCTAAATCTAAGGTGACTCGAAGGAGAGACTGTTATGGTCTAAGTCCATAAGAAAAACTGAAAAGTAAACTATGGGATATGAGATACTCAAGTTTACTATTCCAAGGTTAAGTTAAAAATCTCATCTTCCTCTACGTATTTCGCCCTAAAAGCCTAGAAGCTCATTATTGCCACTGAGGAATGTAATTCATTATTTGTCACTTTTTATTTGATTGCACCAGTTTGTCAAACATTAACACTTGTGTTAAATACACGTTTCAAATGTTCCATATCATTATTCTTCTGTTATTTAGACACATTAGTCTGTGAGGTACCTCAGGGCAACGCTTAGGTAACCCAAAGCCATACCTGTGTTGTGTGAGAAGCAATTCCCTACCATGGGCTTTTCTCTTCGAGCACTTGGCCCAACGTTTTCATACTCAGATCCACCTACCGGGACAGGGAACTCTTCAACAACCTCCAAGTTTCCTCTTTCTATCCTTGCCTCCGCATCAGGGGACGCAAAAGAAGAACCCAATAGACCCAATTCTTCAGTGCTGTAGAACCCAAAACATCCTGAAGGCTTCTGCCACGATATGACGGTGCGAATCAAGGAAGGCTTGAAAAATTCTGGCATGTAAACGGATGCTCCGCAAAGACAACCTGTGGCACGAAGATAAATATTAAGGAGAGTCAGGGGAAACGAACACAAAATCAGTTCTGGCCGTATGTAGCGCCTGTAAATTTTAATTTACCACAAAAAAGCATGGACATAACAGTTGTCTAATGTTTACATGAAGCTATGATTTCTGTTATTTTTTGTTCAAAAAACTAATCATTTTACCAGTATATCATACGTGTACGAAATCATTTCATTTTATATCATTTTATATCATTTTACCAGTATATATGTATATGTGGTTGTGTAAATGTTGGTGTTAGAAATATAATTCTATCTACTCAATATCATGTTTATAATATTGAAGGATCACCGAGCTTCCGCTATTCTAGTCCCAACAATCGCCGATTTCATCTATGAAACTTGCCTTCATCTATTCCTCGTCCGACATATCACGGCGCTCATTGGTCGGTTCCTAGGCAATATCACTCATATGATGTTTCATTTATCTCAATATTTTATCTCTGAAACTCGCATTTCCCGTGTGACATATTATGGCGCTGATTGATTGGCTCCTAGGCATTATGACTCACACGATAGAAAGAAGAATCAATGTGAAGGGGTACATCTTTACTACAAAGCAAACATTTTGAATGAAAAATTTCATCCTCAGTGCTGCAAAAACAAAAAATAATTTTTGATAGAAAATGAAAAGGTAGAACACAAGATTCTCTGATTAAAAATATCTATCTACTGGTAAAACAACTATAAAACCACATACAGATACGCGCAACCACAAGTTCACTGACACATGCAGACATTTGGTTGGTAGGAGCAATACGTAATTTGGTAGCACTTAGTTCTTCATCATTTGCAGTACAAACGGTTAAAAATTAGAGGTTTTTGATCCCCCTGTGGAGTCAATACCGAACAAAATCTTCGAATTTTGGAACTGATTTTCATGCACACCCATAAACCTCATTTAATGATCAAAGCCCTTTCAAATGATATTGCCCAAGATATAATAATTATTTTAATATGATATAATAATTATTATAATAATTAATATAATAATTATTATAATAATTATTATTATTATTAACAATATATAATTATAATTATATATTCTTCATACGTGTTAGCATGAGTCCAGATGTGTGTGTATATGTGGCTGTGTACATGTGTATGTGCTTATAAAAGGGCTTGCCATCTAATTCATAGACATTTTTAGTTGTATAATTCATTTTTTCCGTTTCATATTCTATCAATTTTTGCTTTTACAATACGGAAGATGGAATCGTTGTGTGCCGAATCTCTTAATTTTTAGCATAGATGTAGCCCTTTACGTTGATTCTTCTGTGCATCTTAAGTCTGGCGTATTATAAGCATTCATTTCAGTAATCAGATTCTGATTTAGAGAATCGGTAATTATAGATATTAATTTTTTTCATTGTCAAAGTATACCATAACTGTGATCTACTTCATCAAGCGTTCTATCTCTGGTTGTCGATGTTGAAATTCTTGCTAGAACTAACCTTGTTCCAGGAATAAATCTTTTACACCATCAGGAATATCGATGGCGACGTATTCATTGGCCTCCACCAGAGCAATGAGGCACTGGTATCGCAGGAGTTCTTGTGCAATTTGACTAGCGTTCGATGGCAACCAGTTGGCGAAATAATGGCGCGCCAGTCTGTCGAAATCAGGCTCACAATCCATCTGCAAAAAATAGAAAATATTATTCCTTGATGTTTTATCAAACCGTTGAACGACTGCGTGCTTTTTTTCCATATGATTTTAGTTTTTGACCTATTCTGCCGATATTTTGCATCGATAACCCAGATCTACATTCATTTCCAGAAAAATGTTGCTCCAGTTCTGATAATTTTGGTTTTCGTCAGACTTTCTTGCGAAATTCGATTCACAAATAACGAGGTTCTAATATGTTTTTACACGGAGAGAATTCCAGTACATGGGTTGGTCGTTAGGGATAAAGCTACGTAAAGTAGAATGGGCGTTTCAGTGCCCCGTTATAGTAGCCAACATATTTTACTCCAGACCGTTACCATCATGAGTTTATGAAACCACCTACACATGGAACGCAAGATATTATACGAAACAGGGTAGTCTTGAAGTTTAGATTCGACACTACTTCCCATTGTCTATGTCGAATGTTAATACCTCTGCATCGTAGACGAGGAAGATAATTAAGAACTGTTCTGAGGACATGAAAGTCTATATTAGTTTCATAACACCCATTAAACCAATTCATTTCATACATTACATACAGCCATATCATATGCCTACTGCGTCCTTTGATGAGCTATAATTTTACTGCTCCTTGTATTAAATTTTACAAGAAATCGGAGTTTTATATTACTGGTGACAAACAATAGAAATTGTGCATTTGGGATAAAATAATTTTCACATTGATTTTTTTAACAGTTTGAATGACAATAATAGTGTAATATTAGGCATGTGTATACGGATGAATGTGTATAATTTTAAATATATGTATATGTGTGTAAATATGTGTGAATTTGTGTAAATGTATCAGTATGAGTATTTGAGTATGTGTGTGTTTGAAAATATTCGTAATAAAAAATGAAAATAAAAAATAGAAATAAATAAATACATGAATAAAAATTTAAATAGCATTGTTTGTGTCAACTGTTTAAATAATTTACAATGTATTTACAAATAAACGAATGAATAAATGAAAGTTTAAGCAATATTATTTTTCAACAATGTAAATAATTCACCATGTATTTAAAAAATATAAAATAAATAAATAAATACATAGTAATATTAGTAATAGTAATATTAATCGTCAAAATAACTATAAATAGAGCCAAATAATGTATAACAATCTATAAAACATCCCTATGATGTAAAAACGACTAACTAATAAATAACATCTATTTTATATGTTTAGGCATAAGCAGACTGGAAGGGCAATCGTATCTAATTGTACATATATAATAAAAGGAAAAAAAAATTAAACTTTTAAAAATAATTTTGATGGAAAATAACCTACGAAAAATTAAATGATATGTTTGCGTGCATCTACGAAAGTGTACTAATGTAGATATAGATATATGTGTGTAAATATGTGTGAATGTGCTCATTTGTACTAGTATATGTATGTGTGTAGGTATATATTCATAGTCAATGTAAATAAGCACTTATATGTCTATGAATTATCAATTATACTCATTCAATACACCTGCCATCGCTGGTTGTCGATAAGCAAAGTAAATAACTACTGTCTATTCTGTGGAATTCAAATTGTAATATATGTGTAAGTGTACAAAACTGTTCATAAATAGGCATATTAAATGTAAATATAAATATATTAATAATTGAATGACAACTGTATATACCATAATATATTCGTAAATAAAAAACCCTGATGGGTCGTTTCATATGAATTACTCAGAACTTATCAATAAACACGCAAAGTCACTCAATTATGCGATTAAGCTTTTTTCCTCTATCACTGCCTCTTTTCCTTTTCGCTTCCATGTTTTCTTCCCCGTTGCACTCTGTACCAAACTTTATTTCCATTCGTACTTTCCGGCACCGACAACCACCTTTAGAGAGCGAGGTAGCGAATAACATGAAATAAATCAAAGGCCTTCAATTACTTAACAATAAACATACAAGGAGCGACAGACTGCGTTGCAATCAATTATTGTCACTGGCGCGCCTGCCTAAAATATTTGACCTACCCAAGTTGGCATGTCCTCCTGTTTTCCAGACTTGTGCTCTCAGCGCCTTCATAATGCTTTACCTAAGGGCGCTGCCGCACTCAGGTCTAACTGCAGCGACGGCTCATGGGATCAGTGCTCCCAATATCTACTTCACTGCGACGGCCAGCGTTCAACGTGCCTTCAGCACTCCAACCTACTGCGCGCCAGCCTCCGGAACTACTGCTTGCAGTCCCTTCCTCACGAAATGCATTTCCTAGAAGATGCAAGCCATTTTCTTGTGATAACTTTTTATCGAAACATTGCATACTTGTATCAGCGTCCTAAAAGATAAATACTAAATATGTATTCCTGTGCTTTATCATCCTCCTGACTCGATCTTTATCCCCTTAGACACACACTTTGAACAAAACTATCAATAAAATATTTTCACTAACGAAAAAGATTATTCGAGTTCAGAAAAGAATGTCTGCAGGTTGGAACTCTGCGAGTAAGTATTTGCCTTAATAATGAGCTCAATTGTATTCGCTGAATACAGCTCTCCACTTCAACATTTTCCATTCATATGAAATTCTTAAAACGTTATCTTCAAATCGTGCAATTTATGAGTTGTATGCTCGGAGCCCAAGTTCTTGAGACGACCATCTTACCGTGAGCCCTAGAGCCAGGAACAACACTTGGTGAGTGAGGTAGTAGCCTGTGGCGCCCAGCTTAGTCATCCACAACCAGCACTGATCTCCTATGGGGCAATAGGACCTTTTTCCCGTAATGCCAGTTTCCAGGTAGGTCAGGTTCAGGGGGCTCAGCTGTCCGAGGCATCGGTCTGATGACTCTTCATCAAACGGTGTATCTGTAGAGAAATTGAACTAATTTTTATCTGTACTTTGTGCATTGGTCGAATTATACTGTATTATATTCAAAAGATCTAAATTTCATTGTTCAAATTGATGTAGAGTTTAACTAAAAAGTATGGCTTTTATGATGCATCTATTAAATGCATGGAATTATAAATGACAGTTGGAAAAACTAACTTAAACTATTGTTTTTTGATGAATCTCTTTCTCGCTACTTCACTCATCGTAACTATTGCATTTCCTTCGTCATCGAATATGCTGTAAGAGCCATCGGTATACCTGGCTGTTGACCTTGTTGACTTCTAATAAATAATAGAATGACAATTTTCTTCCTTTCTTAGTGTAGAAAAGAGGAAATCCCACTAATAGTATTTTTTTACAGGAAAAAAGTATTTCTTTAGAGAAATCATCAAGAGCATCACCCATTGTAAAAAGACTCATGTAAAAAAGATAGTAGCCACTTTGCTATCCCACGGTGAAGTTCTTATGCTATTATAAAATACTTATCTTGCTGGATTCCCTGTCTGATCTCCGCAAACTCGCAACGATAGGGGTGAAGCCTGAGCTCCACAGAAGGGATGATGTCGGTACAGAATATGCTACTTTGAGTTCTTCACAGGGAAGCCTCAAATCAGAAGATCTATGTGTATAAATGATCACATCCTACTCGTTTGCTGTATCTTCATACTATTTTTAAGCGATGGCTAGATGTGCAAAGAAGAAATTCATTTTTCCATCTTCAAGATCAGCACGGCTCCAAGGGATCAACGAGATACCGATCATGCGTCCACTGTAAGAGCTGAATGAGATCACGAGGTCGCACAAATCCATCGATCGAGATGTGTTGGGTTAAGATGTATCCATAACACGCAAAAAAAAAGAAAGTAATTATGCCGAAGACTAATATTGAAAGTAAAAAGACCCGCTATCGCAAATATCTACGCTGTAAAACGACCGATATTTCAAATGCGTTTTGCTCAACATGGCTGGGAACGTGACAAGTGGAACCAATGCGACGGACCTAAAAAAAGCGCAAAATTCGGGACGTACCACAACTGCATACCAACAACGAACGAGATTCCTACGAGACGCCAGTCACCTCCGCCTAATACGCCTTGCATTAATTTTCAATTTTCATTCTTATTTTATGTGTATATTTTAGTATTTCATGGTAAATATTGTTCAGTGAATCTTCTAATTATCTCACATTAGTGTTTAACAATCAGTGTATTTCATAATTCGGCGTGAATTTTATCAGAATTTGGAATTTTGAATGCTTGAAAGCCCCTTCAAAACCGTACTATGATGACCGCACGCCTAACTCTTGCTTCCATAGCGAGCGAGTACCAATTCACGTCCACATTTGTGCACCCCAGCTTTAGGAAATGAAATATGGGAGAAGGTGTTGTACATAATGCCCCAGATTTGTCAAGCTTCCGGGTGCAACACTATTCGTGTAGGAAAAACTGTACTCACATCAAAAATGTGATCGTAGAATGAGATCGCACGACTCTGTTGAGTCTCAATCAGGGAATTCCACGACATGTGATACGATGAGTAGACAAAGCAACACAAGAATTGTATTTGTATTATAAGCGAAGTGTTGAACTTATTGCGCATCAAACTCGGGTAGTGAATCCGTCTGTAGTTCAGGCTCGGCATATCTGCAGCTCTGTTACGTTTCTTTGCATTTGAATCCTCTGATCTCACATTTTTCCGTTTAGACCTGATAGTATGTGTTTTTATTTTATTTGAATTTCTTCACCAAATTTCATGTGCGAGTAGATTTTTTTGTATTTCGAAAGATGTTGATCATTTTACGATGAATTACAATATATAAAAAGTGATTTAAACATAAACAGAAATTAATTAAATATTTTATTGATTAATAATATACACGAATGAAGCCTTCACTTTTTCTCCCTTACGCTCTATAGACTTTTGCCAACAATTTAGAAGCTTAAGCAATCATTATTTACACGAGTTTAAGGGCTCGTTAGTCAACAGCGCACACATTTGTCAATGTCCTCAATGTTTTCACAACGTTCCCCTCTAAGCTATTCTTTCATGGGCGTAAAGAAAAATAGTGACATGGGGAAAAACTTTAAGAATAGGGATGGTATTCTTTGATTTTCCAATGCATTTCCCCTAATTTCTCTTTTGTCAAAAGCGCAATTTGCGGCCCAGCGTGATAACGGAGACCTCTAGCGCATACGTCATCTTTTGTTTCGGTAGGCAGGTTTTGCTGACTCCAACAACGAGCTATAGTAAGGTACATTCATCGTAAGTTGATCGTAAAGAAAATCAATCTGTATAACTCCTCGTAGTAAAAAACCGTTGGAGGATTTTTTCTAGCTGGGAGAGAAGTAATGACCATCACTGGGGAGAATTCATTCTCTCTCCGCAGCTCCTTACTCGCCATTTTTCATTTTAGAGTGTAATGATGGACTCACACCTCTCACCGCAGCTCCTTACTCACCATTTTTCATTTTTGAGTGTAACGATGGACTCACGCCTCTCTCCGCAGCTCCTTACTCGCCATTTTTCATTTTAGAGTGTAATGATGGACTCACGCCTCTCTCAGTCACTCCTCACTCGCCATTTTTCATTGCGGAATGTAATGATGGACTCACGCCTCTCTCAGTCACTCCTTACTCGCTATTTTTCATTACGGAGTTTAATAATGGACCTACGTCTCATCTGATGTGCTGATGTGCCTGAAAAAACCCTCTCCTCCAGCCGGAATCGATTCAGAAGTCTCTCACAGATCTCCCTCCAGCCTTACTTGTTTTGATTTTCGCTGAACAACTTCAAAACCCTCCAGCCTTACTTGTTTTGATTTTCGCTGAACAACTTCAGAAAGGACCAAGCACTAATTTTTCGCAAGCCAAGATGCTCACTAATAATGCTATTAACAGTACCCATACTGGTACCTACTTCTGACGCCATTTCGTCTACAGGTAACTGGCAACCACTTTCGATAAGCTCTCGAATGGCACTTATGCTATCATCTGTGAGACTCGACGTTGGGCGTCGATCATGACTCGTTTTTTCTACACTTTCATCGCACCCGTAAATTCTGTGGGCCAGGTTGTCACTCGGTTCTGGGACAGTGTAGCGTGCCCACAATGTGCCTTCGAACGAGTTAAAATTTCATAGGGTTTAGTACCTTCATTGGTTAATACTTCATAACATTTCGATGCGCAACAGTTGAAGGACCTTATTTTTATTGTACTAAGGACTAAGCAGAGCGGACCGCGGTACAGCTAGCCAAGCCAGACCGGCTTGGCAGCCCCTCCCTAACACTCAGATCACCAACTCTACACACCGTCCAGCCCAGAACTGGGTTTTGAGTATACTAGCAAAGTTATCTTTTATATATCATTACCCCACGTAGTAAAATTAAGCATGTTTACTGGCAGCCTTTATGCGTGTTGCTTATCAATCTTGCATTCCCATGTCATTTGAAATTAATGTTTATGAATGAATGTGGCATTACTGATTATTCACTCTCAATCTAGGTCTAGGATAGATAAGTAGCATAATGCCTTCGGTACTATTCTTCCAAAAATTTAGTTTAATTTATGAACAGAAAAGATGCTCTCATAATTTACTCCATATTATTTTAGGAAAGAAAATTACTCTTATATTTGCCAGCGCCTCACATACAGTTTGAGCCAATTACGCGCTACCTATAATTATGTAACTACGTTGACTTAAAAATTCTTTGCTATAACAGAAATAGAAAAATTATATAATTTAATAAATTGGTGAGCAGCTTGACATCAAATCATTATAGAAAATATGCTTGACTCTCTGCGATCCTTAATTTATTATCACAAGTTTAATTAACTGATGACATTCCATAGGCCGTTAATTTATACGTTTCAGAGATCAAAAGTATGAAAGGATAGAATAATTCAATGATCCTTGTGGCTATGGAATTTTTAATTACCTTAAAACACGTTCCCTGCGTAAGGCTGCTCCACTGTTAGGTTGTTCCAAAGCTAAGTTACCTGCACATTCGTGTTTTCAAATTAAAAGTATTTCCTCAATTTTGGCTCTCTCTCTTCCCTCGGCTTAATGTTTTTAGCCCTTTTAACTATTCATATATGAGGGTATTCTTTACATACAAGTACAACGTGAGTGTTGGCAGACAAACAGATAATTACGCAACAGGGGAATGAACTGTTTCGTTGGTACACTCGTGGCCCAATACTCAGTGAATGTGTTTCTTTCAATATTTCTTAATCATACATCTCGAAACATTATTTTAGCTGTATACACCATACGGTACTTTGAACTCCCCAAGGTCGAAACGATTTCTCAGTATTAAAGAAGCTTTCAAACAAATTATTTATTTATTCTGTAAGTCTGGAAAAAATTTCAAGTTTTGAGATTTTTTCAGCCCAGGATACAGCCAAGATACCTTAGAAGCAATAAATACTTACAGCCAGACTTGATAAAATTCTCGTGGAAGCCTGCAATCCACCTCCGCTCGAAGTCGAACATGGTGGGAGTGCGGTCGACCCGGACCAAAGTCCGCCCCCTCGCTGGGTCCATAAGCGCTTGAAATTCTGAAATAAAAATGTAATTTTAAAAGACTGCAGAGTCGCGAAAATATAAAGAGAGGAAATGAAATGAACAAAGTGCCTTTTACTAAAGTGAAAAATATTGGCATTCAGGTAATGATGAACTCTTGAATATAATGACAACATCATCTGACTGTTTCTACGGCAACCTTACATTCACTTTAGAGCTTTGAAAGGCGGCGTAAAGTGCACACATTAGTAAAAATTTTTTCCATCTGTTTATTAAATCTCGTTGAACATATTTATATTAGGATATATAATCTTATGATGCGGATAAAATGAAAGCATTGAACTCTAAATTTCGGAAGATCGACTGTTTGTACTGTATCTTTAATTGCGTGCTCTTCATGCAATGAAATAAGAAAAAAAAGTCGAGGGGAGCAATTTTACTAATTTGCTAGTTGATCATTTTTCTTCGTCGTTTCCACAAGAATATCTTGATGAGATGAGTAAAACTTAAGCCACTTTACGGGGAAGACTTCCAAGCTTCTGGACGATTTCCCAATCAGATTTATACTTTGGAATACTATAATAATCACGCCTTTCCAGGCATACTAACCCACTTCGCACGACTTCCCTTTTTCTTCGAGAGGTAATGTTTGAATTCACGGAGAATCTTTAGCCTTTTTACTGAACAATTTGATTATGAAGTATTCGTTGGATGGGATTTTTAAAATGAAAACGATTCATAGGCCTCGCATTGCCCTTAATTTGGCTTTGCCGAAAACTTCACTGGCTTTTACACAATGCTCACACTGCTGATGTTTGAGTTTAAAATAACAATATGTACGCCAATACATAACTGCAAATATCCGTACTGAATATCGTAAGATACATTACCGTTGCCCATATAAGTACAAATATTTTAGAAAATTTACAAGAATACCCGTGCGATTCACTTTTGACTATAAATGTCAATTAGAAATTTACAAGAACGAAATGGCACTTCCAAGTATCGTCATCTCTACCAAGAGCTCGAAGAGCTTAAAGAAATAAAAAATTCAGTGCTGGTGCACTAAAGAAGGAACCGATTCTCCCGTCTGCATCTACGTCACGACCGAGGTACACCTGCTTAAACACGAGCTTTGTTTAGTTTCCTCTGAGAGTCGAGTCGTTGCTGCCAAGAGCTCACAGGCCATAAAGCAAAAACGAATTCAGTACTTCTACACTAGAGAAGCAGCCAACTCACCCGATACTGTGGAGACAGGTGAATATTTTATCGCCAGTCTACACGGAGTTCACGACCGATCAATCGCAGGTGCACTTGCTCAAACACGAACTCTGTTCAGTTTTCATCATCTGGGTCTACTCAATTTTCAAGGTTTGGGCGCAGTGACGTCTTTCTGCGTTAGTGGTGCGTTGGATCATGTTTCAGTAACTATGTCTTTGTGTGTTGATATATTGATTTCTTTATCAGCTCTGAAAGTGCTCAAGGAATTAAATTGCCTGTATTAACCCCTTAACATAATACCCCGAGAAGGCCGGTGTTGCATTCACACGGTCGGTGTTACCGACTGTGACCGTGTGAATGAAACATCCCCGTCCTCGAGATATCTCGGGATAATACGTTACAGGGTTAATAAAAGATTTCTTCAATATAGCTGCATGTTTGGTCACAGTGGAATTTCTCCAATATATCAGCATGCTTGCTTATGTGATAAACTCCAGTGAGATATTTAGACCATACAACATTTTAGAGGCTGTTTTGTCGTTCAAATCAATGAAGAGGCTTGCATTCAAAGACGCAATAGGTCAGAATTGTACGCTTTTTATCACGTGACTCTTGCCGGGCAACATGGCTAGAATTATTAGACGAAAAGGCATCATTTCTTTGGAAAATATCTTAATTAATGTGTATCAAATATCTTTCTTTTGTTATGTTTAACAATGTTGGAAAATATATCCTTTATCATTATTCATTTAGGAATTTGAATGTGGATGTTGCCCATTTTCTCGTAAAGCTGTCCGAGTGTCTGGCCCGAATGCGGTGCCAGGCCCTCTCAAGCTCAGCCTCATCATTCTCGATCTTTTTTTCATTCGTAACTAGAATTGTTTGAAGAAGGTATATAAATATTTTTCCGATAATGATTTTAATTAAAAATCATAATTTCATTCATCTCAAGTTATTTTTTCACCTGTCTTGCTTGGTCAAAGAAGTTTGTTATTATTATTAGTCACGCATGACAAGTCGACGGGTGTCGTTCAACTGTCACTGAAGTTTTAACTCTAATACGTAAGATAATTAGGATGTCATTTAAGACTCCCAAGTCAGCTGATATACAGTAATACGTAAGATAATTAGGATGTCATCTAGGACTCCCAAGTCAGCTGATATACAGTAATAGATAAGATAGCTAGGATGTCATCTAAGACTCCCAAGTCAGCTGATATACAGTAAACAGTAAAACGGAAAATAAATCTAAAGCTTGCAATAGTCACTTACTCATCAACCAAATTCAAAATTTGTGAGCAGATTCTACACAAAATGGTGATTTAAAATGGCGTTTGAGATCCAAATCAATCAAAGGTCTTCTTTGAATGATAGTAGCATCTGAAGCTTACTTATTCTTAATTTAACTAGCGCGGGATTTTCCATTTTTTCATTAAGTTAGGCTACGTTAGGTCAGGATAGGTTACGCTGAGGCAGCCTGGGTGATGTTAACAAGAAATGAGAAACGCCCGAAATAAGGAAAGAAGAAAGAAGTCGTTGTTTGATACTACAGGCAAACTACGCACGTTTCTATTGACGCTGTCTGGTTCTAAGGACTTGTCAAATGACCCAAAGGAGGTCACATTACAAAAAGCATGCTAACCTATTTACGGCCACTTCCTAAGTGGTGGCAGTGTATTTACACAGTCCGTGTAGCCGACAGTGGCTGTGATAATACAACAACCACGGCGTCCATATATGGTAACAGTGACGGTGTGAATGCAACATCCAAGGCCTCCACTTATGTTCACGGTGATTGCGTGCATGTAACAACTATGACGACCAAATATTTCGGCAGTTACCATCATGAAAAGGTTAAAAAAACCTTTATAACTGACCTTCCCCCAAGTCTTGGCTGAACTGGAAGTTCTGTTCTAGGACCTCAGCAGCGATGGCGAGGTCAGCGTCAGCAGCTGTCAGCACAGCACCCAACGTCTGGTCAGCGTAGAGCGCTGGAGCGTCCCGACGGAGCTGATAGAGCTGACCTGTGTCACGGTGAGCGTTTAGCTTTGCTTCACCTATAAATTCAGGGTTTATTTAAAACTAATAAAATAAAATTCAAAAAACAGTAAAGATGTCGCTAAAAATCATTTAACTTCTTCAAAATATGACCTTGGACGTTGACATTCTTCTGTCAACGACTTTTCAACGCTTAGACAGCAACGTGGAAGTGCGACGGGATCTTGCAACTCGCTCGGTAACGTTCACAAATTGTTGTAAACAAAAACATAAAATTTTGATTTCTCAAGAAACGGAAATTCTGCTCTGAATTTTGATCGACTGAACAAGTTACGGAAATACCATTACCCGGCATTTGGAAGACGGTCGTCAGGGCGAGAGACAACTCCAAGTTTGATAACAGCGTAATCTATTGCAAATGCCGAGGTAGCACACTGCGATGTAAAATGGTGAAGTTAATACTCAGACAAATTGGCACGTGGCTTATACTGGCTCATTATACTGAAATTAACATATAATATGACTACACTATATCGTTACTAATTCCTGTTATGGATGATACGGCCTCGGTTGATAAAGCTTCTGAGGTAACAACTGCGACCGTTGATCTTTATTCTGCCTACTGTGAATCCATACATTATTTAAGATAGAAATTCTATTAGCCTCTTCTGCTAATCGTGATGTCTATCTCAGACGTTGATGTTGTGATGCGTGCACAATTTACTGTGTAGTGGTTTCATATTGTCGCAAGATTTACTTCGCAATTACTTCTCAGGTCTGCTTGTCTAATTTTATCATAAAAGTTTGATAATGTTGTAGCATTAATTTCACGGTAAGAACAAATTTTTCGAAGTTATTTGTCATCCTCTATGAAAATATATTTTTTATTAGACATATCGGGAAGTGGTCGGATACATCAGAAGTTAGTATTAATTTCTATTAATTATCTAAATTATTGCATAAGACTTGCTGAGGCTCAGAAGTTCAACCGTAAACATTGTGCTCTGCCGAGACCTCACTCTGTGTACGTGAGCAGTCATAGCAGCTTCTACTGTATAACAGGTTGAATCATTCCAATTCAGAATTCTGTGACTCGGCCACACCTTTAATTCGGCTTAATTTCTAACATCCATGGTTCAACGATCCATCAGCTGACGGATGCTAAAGTTGTCAAAATGGTGACAATTTGAGAAAAAACAACTGCGGTCATTACGAGGAGTGACAGTGAAAATGAAGCGGAGTTGTCCGACATGCTTCGGGTCCCGAACTTTATGGATTGTGATATTCAATGTGTGGTCAATATTACTCTCATTAATAGCAAAGAACTTTAGAAAGTGTCCGATATCTGGTGAAAAAACATTTGTCGTGCACACAATAATTCTGAGTGTACTAGTGTTAAATTACATGGAAATTTTGATGCTCCTCAGCAGGGTCGGAGCTCTGCCACTAACGCCAAACTTTTTACACGAGTTCATACTCAGCACGCTAATGAAATCAGCTCCTGTAGGCCGGAAGGAAGCCTTCAGAAGTATTAGCTTCTGGGCACGAATGTACCATGATGCACAAAACTTATATTTAGAATGAATTTTATTACTAATGAATATCACCATCCCTATTGCTACGGTTCGTGCATTCCACTAATAGTTCGTACGTAACTTATACCTCAGGTATAATCCATGCATTGAAGCCGATATCGTTCAGTTAGCCAATCTCTTACTCCTAACTTTTTCAACAATAACCGGCACTCTAAGAACGTTTCACTCTTCACAAAATACAGTGTTCCGGACCAAGTGCCGCTCTATCAACGTAATCAGCATTTCACTTATACTCTCAACTGCCGTGTGCGCCTCGAAAATGACAACGAAACTATTACTGAGATGATTATTTCTTCCCTGTTTCTCCGCTTGAATTAGTCTAGCATCTCGAGTGCGTGTCTTTCTAATATGCTCATATTTTGAAAAATTGCTTTACAACATTAGAGGTCATCTCCCGACTTTCAAATTAAACTCTGCCAACCAAAAATTATCCTAATTCAGAACCCATAAATCATACCTCCAAGTATGATTTAGAAAGTATGTGAGCTCAACTATGACGTTTGAAGCCGAAAAGCCTGCATCTTAAAGTTACTGTCTATGTATTCGTTGAGCTGAAGATGATGGTTAATATACAGTCGTCCAGAAAAAATATTTTGGGATCAAAGATAGGAAGAACATTATTGGTTTGTCTGCCTATGACTTAACCCTCACCTTGCGCCAAACGAAGCAAGAAAAAGAGATCATCATTGGCATCATCCGCTTCTTGAGCTACAAAGCTGCTTAGTTTTCTGATGGTCTTGGCAACTGCAAGAAGTAATTCAAACAGCTCGTCCATGCCCAACTTCAAGCCGATTCGCTCAGCAGGTTGCAGTAGCTCGGCGCTGTCGGGTCCTGAGGCAGCGGACGGCGGGTCACGTCCCTCAGGGGAAATGGAGGAGTACCCGTGCCCGGGAAGACCGAGGGCCTGTACTGTGCAGGCAGCCCAAAATATCACTCTCACTAACGCCATGAGGGTCGAATTATCACTGAAGAATGACGAAAGAATTTGGATTAAAATTGCACGTCATGTCAAAAATGGAGAATGGTCCTCAATTAGTAAGCAATGTCAAAAAACGAGAAATCGTTTTAGGTGTGGTTTTTCATTATCTATATTTACGATGAAAATCCGTGTATTAACACGTTGACTCCGATTCTCCACAAAGGTAAAATTACATGTCGACAAATATCTCTACTGTGAATTTAAAAATGAAGGATTTTGGTTTCACAAATTTGGTTACTCTATTAATTTTCTTTCTAATCAGAACTAGCTTATTCGACTGATGAACACAAATTTGAAGAAAACTCGAAAATTTGTATTTATACATGATAGTGCTTTGGTTACATTAGGTTAGGTTAGATGATCGCGTGTACCATATATGACCCACTTCGGAGTCAACGTGTTAATGCAGATACGAAACCTGTTTTCTTGAGGTCAAAACTCTTCGTTAAACTTGAACAGACATTACAGGAAGCTATTAATGGAATGTGATTGAAATATTTAAATTTCAAAGTTTAACTTACTGCTGCTAGAAAGAAAAGGCACCTCGGACTCGTTTCAGTTAGCCAGAGTTACCGTGAAGAAGGCCAACGAAAAATGAGGATCTTTAATTACACTCACAGATATTTTATACAAGAATATGTTAAGACAGTCACGTGCAAATTAAATGACGTACTTTCGATCAATCTTTGAAATGCCCGTGTTTTGATTCGATTGTGCTCATACTCATTCATCTATTCTGTTCAGCCTAGGTTATCATCTGGTCTTGAAATGTTTGTGCGCAACGTTTTGTTGAAAACACTCACCAAATGTTCACACTTGAAAAATATCAAACACATTTATGGTAATGAAAAAATAGAGAACGTCTCAACAACAGAGTGAATGAGTTTGAGCTGTAATAAAGGAAAGAAATGAGAAACGTATCCCACACCTTAATAATAACATGTAATTTCATCCTTGATGCAGCTACATTTCGCAGTGAAGGATGTAAAGCTCTTTTTTCCGTTAAGGAGGTTACTAGTTCGATTCTCAGGAGTGCAGTATTTTAATGTTTCCATGACCATGGAATGCTTCCATTAGGAAAAGAAGGTTAAGTTCCATTTCCCTACTGCACTCAGATGCCCTGTCAGAAATTATAAGGCATTTTAAGTTAAAACCCAATATGCTTCAACTTCACCTGATTTTTGAGTTTTTGCTCCTTCACGAAAAGAGAAAGACGTTTAGAGATGTTCTTACGTTCTTTGAATCGAATGAAAAGTACTAATTCAAACATCAACACTCGTTATTGATACTTATTAACGTGACCTCACCACTTTGGAAAAACGTTTTTCCTATGTAACAAATATGTTTTAAATTTAGCACAGCTATGTATCGATAAAATAAACACATGTTGTTTGTAGGAAATTTTTCAATTTCTTGGAAAAAATTGGTCATTACAAAAATTTTGTACGAATTTCAAACGATGGAGCAGGTCTTATTTTATGAGTTGTTGTCCAGAGAACAAATATACAAAGCGAAATGATTGAAAAATTAGAACCTTCTCAAGGATTTTTTAATTCTTTTGCATCGGGAAGGCGGGAATTGGGGTTCAAATTAGGGAAACGCACATCGTGTTATCGTGTTTCTATCTCCAACAAATTGTAAATTTGGGACTTTTCCAATAAAACAATTTCGTTTCATGTAGTTGACGCATCAAAACGCTAGGAATAAGGGCCTAACCAAACATTTTGAGCAGGATGATCTGAAATAATGTTATTTAGATTCTTTTCATCTAATGATATTAAGATAATTAAAACATAAAGAGTGTAGAAAACTTCGAACACATTATCCTGCCATGCCAAGGGGAGGCTCAGCTCCCTGTACGCAATTGTCAAGGAATACAAGCCAGCGCCTAGCCAGAGCGCGAGCTCAGGTCGTCACAGGTACGAAGAGATGGCTTTTACCATTCCCTCACACCTCCTCCCAGTCTCCCCACGTCACTACCCTAACGCCAAATTTTAATACATGATTCAGTATACATTTGTTAAACACTCAAACTCCACATATCGAATGGTTTCACCCAAAATTTTGGTATGGAGCCCTTATTGGGGAAATGTTGGGCATTGAATAAATCTGATACTTCTTCAATCTGTTCATGCATGTAGTGAAAATTAATTCTAAGCCCATGTTTGTCTGCGAAAGATACATTTGTTTTGTGGTAGTTTGATTGGGTTATAGTTGAATTAGAGATAGCATGTATTTCTGAAAGTGTCACTCTTGCGTCACTCATGTTCGAGTGGCGTTCCTATACCAGAAAAATTAAAGCGGGTTCATTCTTCGCATAATTTAGCTGCAAAATAATTACAACAGCATATTGATGAATAAATTTCCTTCTTCAGTAAGGTGAATAAATTTTCAAGAACTAGTTATTAGTAGATCAAATGTTCATGAGTAAAATTCTAAAAGAAAATATTGTCCATTTACTGCAAAGTACTAAATTCTGTAAAAAGAATGTCAAGATGGCATAATATTCTAAAAACTTAATTCAGAACATGAAGTGGCCTTGAGTTATTTCACATTTCATGTGTAAATTCAGTTTAAATATCTAAAGTGACTGTATAATCAGTAAATCATCTGTTGCCGTTACCTTCAGTTAACACATTTCCTATTCAAAACAATTATAAGGACCAACATGTGACCAGAAAAGTAAACGCAATTCATTAATGTGTTCAAATTTTCTATAAGTTTTTTTTCGTTTTGGATCGCGCAAAAACGTTCAAGCACGGAAACAACTAATTTTGAAGTCATAGCCAAGCAATAATTTTCTCCGATCAAATTTCCTGTAAAACCATCACATTTTTTAAGGAAGTCGAGCCACTTTCTGACTGATATTGGCAAACACTTGAGCTCCGACGCACCACGCACCCTCACTCTGAGATGACTTCATTTGGAGTGCGGCGAGTACCCGTTTTGAAGACTGGAGTTTTAATCTTAAAATAAATTCTTGAATGTCTGTGGAAAAGTCCTTGAGAACCAAGCCAGGAATACTTTTACTAATTCGATTTGCGTGGAGAAAATAGAGCTTGTTTCCAAAATTCTTGAATGAAAAGCAAGTCTATGCTTCGAAAAACTGGTTAGTAATTTTCAAACAGACAGTGAAATATTTTATTTATTTCCGATCACTCAACTACCGATAGCTGCCATCATTTTCTTGGTTCATAATGGCGGTTGTGATGATTCCATCCCGCAAACTACTTGTAGAATTTCTTGTTTATCAAACTTACGTTCTGCCTCATCATATAGGTTAAAAAATTGGCTCAAGTTTGCTCTTGAAAAGTACATCCTCTGAAAATATTTTATAATAAGATCGCCAATTTCTGTTTGATCACAATTGAAAACGATTGATTTTTTCAATAATAAAACGGTCAAAAACTGACCGGAGCTCCCAATCTCGACACCCCGTTCAATACGATCTAGGGGTTTTGTAGGCAGAGAAAAACTTGTATCATGGAAGAATTTTCTTAAAGCTCTTATTTTTGACCTATCACATCCACAAGCATGAAATTGATCTCAAATAAGATGTTTTACCTTTTTTCATGCGTATGCAATTCGTCCCCTTGTTTTCCTTCTGTTCTGGGGGCAATCCCCTTACGCTCTCCTTCTTCCAAATTTTGACATGCCCCTCATTTTTCCTAATCCATCTGGAGACCACGGATAACTTCATAATTGGGTCTTATACCATTCTGAATTCACAGAAATAGTTTTTATTCTCCTCTTCTTACCACACATGGAGTAAAAAGACGTGCCCATGTGTCTCTCATTTCTCACCCTTTCCAATAAGAGATCTCAAATTAGTTTCAAATGAGAGCTTACAACTTTTTATACGATCGTATTTAAGAATACCTCCATCATTCCCACCTCCCATGCTTCAAGTGCCCAGTTCCCGTGACTCAAGTGCTCCTTTCCAATCAAGACACTCTGTTCACAAGTGAATAGACTCAGGTTCGACTTCCGGTTACACAAGGGAATTTTTACGGAATCATGAAAGGCTTCCTTTAGGAAAGGAAGCTAAATGTTACGCATCACTCACGTGTCAGTAATTATTCAACCCAAGTATTAAACTGTACGTCAATTAAACTGGAATGAATGAATTTTTTCTTTTTGATCACAAATTCCTTATTATTCCATAAGCCTACGAGGAAATCTCGACTTACTCCAAGTATAAAAAGATAGGAACGAATTTCGTTGGATTACATCAGAATTGGCCTACACGGAGTTATTACAGAGCTATTTTCCGGTGAGTTACGAGCTCAGCAATTTCCTGCACGTGCTACAGGTGTTCGCTTTGCAAGGAGAGAGGATACGAGGACAGATGTACTACTCCGAATATTAAGCATCCGCCGAAACAAGAGAACAATAAAAGCCGCAGTTGAACTTGTCCTATTTATTGACTAGACCTATTAATGTACAAAAGAAGAAAAATGAACGGTTCAGCAAAGAAGGCAATTTTTAACATCTGGAACTAAATAGAAAAAACGCTTTCCTAGCATTAATATGCATTGCAAAATAAACAAACGCCTTCATGTACCGTAACGACTTCTTCCTTAGATCATCAAATTCACATATTGCCACGTATGAATCCAAGACTTACCGCCTCCCTTATTACGGGTTGGACTACAGCAAGAACAAGTCAATGGTTCTCTACCTCTGAAGAAAACGAGAAAATTATAAAAGTTTCGTTCTTTATTTAAATACTATTTTATTGGGGTTCAATGAAAACAACACCTAAATAAAATCACCACTGACTGTTGATGTTCATTTCTATATGAATGAAATTTGAAAAAAAACATCCTTTCTAATGCATTTAGTTCGTAAGAAGCGCAGAAGCAGCCATCTCCCGAACACCATCGAGTAGGGGAAGAGCAGCTCGATTGGGAACTCTACAGACACCGATCTTGAGATAATGTTTAATTTATTAATGCTTCGAAATGCCAACAATCTGTGTGCATAGAAAGAGTACTGTGTATCTATCTACAGACCTGAACGTATTCCCTCTACGAGGTAACGGTAGCTAACCCCGAGCACGGAGACACCATCGCACCCGTTCACACACACTACGTCTTCTGGACGTCAAGGTGTATTATGGGTGTGTGTGAATTCAGGAGGTCTGGGTGTATTATGAGTGTGTGTGAATTCAGGAGGTCTGTGTGTATTATGGGTGTGTGTGTGTCCCCCTTATTCCCACACTTCCTCTTTTGCTGCCAACACGAGACTGTTCAAGGAAGTGAGAAGTGTCGAAAACTGCGTCGAGTTTCAAGAAGACCTTGACAGAATCCACCAATGGGCACGGTCAAACAACATGGAATTCAACGCAGGCAAGTTCGAGCAGATGAGGTATGGAAAGCATCCAGACGATAGGTTCCCATACAAAACCGAAGGGAGTCTGGGAATAGAGAAAAAAGCTCCCTTAGAGACTTGGGT
>VOMN01071950.1:0-23163 GCA_014899125.1 Orchestia grillus | reverse complement strand
TTGAACCAGGGTCCTCTCGGTTACGAGGCCATCACGCTAGCAACCCGCCATGGAGCTAAAGAAATGATTTGTGTTCAAAATACGACCACAACTTTTCACAGATAATTTTCTCAAATATTTTACTGAAGATTGAAAGGCCAGAGATAATGCTATTATTGTTGACACAGGTTTTCTCACCACTCTTGAAGATGAGGGTCACGTGAGCAATTTTTAGGGAGTTTGGAAAAATGCCCAATGCAAGAGAAGAATTATCTCTGCAAGGGGTGTAGATGTTAAATCAGCTATCCATTCCAAAATTTCATCAGGGAACGATTTTATTCCACCTGATTTATTTTTAAGGTATTTATGACGTCTAGCACATCGAAAGTATTAACGGGTACAAATAAAAATGTATTCCTTTAATGAATATGCTCCATGTATTTCAAGTGCTGAGTGGAATCTGTGGTGATAGTATCTGCAATGTTTTTACCTATGTTGACAAAAAATTTTTCGAGATATTTGCTACATCTTTTTGCCAGTCATATGTATGTTTTTGCCAATGTGAGTTGTAATTTCAATTCTGTTTATCGTATATCTTTTTGATCCGTAGATTAAACTTAGCAGGGGCCAGATTTTTTGATATCGTTTTTAGATTGAGAGAATCATAGTATGAAATAATTTTTCTTTGAAATCTTAATTCATTCATTACGTAATTTCTGAATCTGTTGTACACAACTGAAGTAATTTTCCTTTCGTGAAGTAATACAAGGTACGCATACTGTTTTTTATATTGATGATAATATTTCGAGTAATCCAAGGCTTTTCCCTGTTTTTTGGTGTAATTGTACGCGTGATAAAAGGACAGCAATGATGATATGCAGAGTTGATAATATCAGTTGTATTTAACAACGCATTGTCATTGTTTGGGGCATCAATTATTTTTTATTAACGATTAGTGACGGAACTGATCCCGTTACCATAATGCGTAATGCTCGTAAGTTAGACTCATTTATTCTATGGTATTACTAAGTTTCAGCCTGCGTCTCATTGCATGCATTGAGTATGTTATTTTTAACCAGAAACACAGGAAAATGGTCGAATAAAAATTTAATATTTCTGAAGAAAAGTTAATTGAATATGTTATGAATGAGTAGTCAATTAGTGTGGCAGAGTCTAGCGAGACGCGTGTGGGTTGGTTTCACGAAACTCGCCTAACCTTCGATGGAAAATGCTCCCCAGATCATTTGAGTATGTCCTCCAAACAGCCGTTTGCTGAAGACTTGTTCCTTCTCTCTTAATTTTAAATCGTGCAAGTAAAAATGAAAATCAGCAAGTCCATTAAATTTAAACATTATTTTTATGTGAAAGAATTACTTTTGACCAATCTCCACTGTTCCACTGCACTTTATTTCTCACCCACCCCTCTCGTCTTTTCTTGCGGAACTTCGTCTGTCCTAGTGTTATTTTTCTCCTCTTATGTAGAAAATTTTCTGGCGAGTTTAAAATTTGTCCCACTTTCGTAGGTGCTACATTTAAATCTATGGACGTATGAAAACTTCATGAGCTTTTCCCCGTAGAAGAAGATCTTCCACCTCCTCCTTTTCCTTCTCCTGCTATGGACGTACTAAGGGCACGCAGACCAAACTTATAACTTCTCGTAGCAGCCTTCGACTCCTAGTCTCGCTTAGCTCTGGTGGACGTCCGGTCAATTTCTTGAACCCATACGATTTTAAATTTTGCAAATAGTTGTATATAACTTATTTAAACCTATTAATTATCCTGGAAATAGCCTAGTAAGGACATCAGCTGCTACTTAAAGCTTTGATTTGACCTCTTTTTATTTTCCGTCAGCACACTCCTTCTTCCCATTCTGATAAGTTTTGTATATCTAAATTGTCGACGACTTTAAAGTGGATTACAACTCAGCACTACACCGGTGTCTGTCTTGTTTTGACCTATTACTTTTTTTTCACGGGTGTTGTAATGATGGAATAAGCATTTTTGTATGATGAACTGTCTTTAGTTCTTTCTAAATTTACGCCAAAATCTAATGTTTTAGTGATTACATCTCGAAAGGTACCCCTAAATAAAACTTTTGTCTACGGACTAATTTCTAGCTTAACAAGCTTCCTTCATTCACAATCTCTTCTACTTCTACTTTGAATCATTATTAGTAAGCTCATATGTTAATTCGTAAGGTGTTTTATAATTTCTGTACCAGTTTATTTGAGCTCTCCGATGAATTTGGTAGCTAAGTATGACGGCTTAGGCGTTGCCTAGTTTATATCATTGATGAATTTTGATTTCTATTTATATATCTGAGACAATGTTGTATTATTCATCAACAATAAAAACTTATTTTATTTATGTAGTTTTCGAGGGTGAAATTTTTCTGTAAAGCTTGAGTAGTATCTCACGATTAAACGTCGGGTTATGCTGACTTGAATTTCAAGAGCAGCTATGAAATTTCGAGTAAGTTTGATTCTTCGTTGGTCACGTGAGGTGTATTATATTCTAAAACAACGATATTGACGGTGTGTGCTAAGGGATTAATACATTTGTGTACTCTGCTCAACTTTTTTGAGTGCCCTATCGATAAATATATGAAACAATTGAAAAAGATACTTGGAAGGAACTAAATCATTGATACTCCATGTAGTGAGAGCCGAGACGGAGCTGTTGTACAGGTCATCTAATTTACTTAAAACTGATTAAGTAGAATAACAGCCCTTCAGCCGACAGTCAATTGACTGCAGTCATATTACTTTTTTCTTTTGTTGCTACTGCTTAATCAATTTCCACACTTGAATATATACAGTAGTAGATGAAACATGGCCAAGCGTGCCACGTTGCTGCCCAATGGGGTTTCCGCGTGGGTAAGGCGCTCGGCCGTAACGGGTGGGCAGCTGAAACCCCAGGGCTTGGCTGCCCTCTCAAAGGAACCTCTACCATCCATCCTGTGGTCAATCATAAGCACTGGTCAATGCAACTAATGCTCTAACTGGTAATTCGTGCCCATCACAACTTGATGGTCCTCTTCTTGATGTGCTGCTATCCTGCAGGATTGGCTCTTGTTAGTTGAAAACACAACTGAGGGCGTGGAACAGCATGGACTAACATTCTAAGCTCCAATTAATCACGAAGAAGAAGACTGCAGTCAGTGACTGCATTCCCCCAATATGGGCATACTGTAGATTTTGGAAGAGAAGGGACTTCAGCTTAGAAGCCTCTGTAGCTATAGCATTCAGGCAGGAGACGAGCTATGGACGGGCGAATTATCACGGAGTAGTTCAAGTTAGGTCGCTGCCTGAGATAACTCTTATGTAAAATCGTAACTGTCTATTGATTGGTTGGTCACAAATTGATAGTGACTTTGTTCCAGGTATCGGGAACTGGATGTCTTGTATTCTGAGTTTTGAAGAACAGAAGAGTAGAGATAGAACTCGGGAACTCGTGAATAGCCTATTAACTGTACACTCTCTCTACTTAATGGTGGGTAACTTCATCTATGCTCTAACATTTTCCTCATTAATTAAATGTTCTCGTTTTCTTTCGCTGAATTTTCTTCAAGTTACTAGAGTTCAATGGAAATTCCTAATTGATTTGAACAGGAGATTTTACCTTGTTTAGTAATTGCTAAAAATTACTCATCATTACACTCCGGTGAAAAAGTTGGACTGTGTTATAGCACAACAGGCAGCAAACCAAAGTTGGAAGCGTGACGTCACGACTCGTGACGTCACAACTCTGTTTCATATGACGACTGTAACGTCACAGTAAGTCGACTGTGCACTATTCAAGCACCCAATTGATCAATTTAATTCTAGTTTTCCATATAGTGACTGGAATAGTCTAATTGAATGGAAATATATATTAAAATGTTATTTTCATTTTTAAAATTACACTGAACTCTGCGCTGTGTAACAAGTCCAGAGGAGCAAGTAGGACAGTGTCGTACGTTCTACGTTGTGTTTTATGAGGAATAAATCCTCCCTACACGTATGAACTTAAACTCACAAATAGAATTTCGAAATCAACCAATAATGTATTCATCTGTGAATGGATATGTTAAACATCACAAAGCAGCCGATGGTTTTGTTAAATACTGAAATTTAACAGTATTTTTGTTAAAAATACTGATGATCGATGCCACTATAAGACTATGTCTGCTAAGGAGCCCAATGCAATAAATGACTTTTTAAGAACCTTTATTAATTCCAACACGTTTTATCGTTGGGTTTTCAATAGGTTATAAATACTGGCGTGGTTAGGGATACTAGGAACGTGTGGTTTAAACTTCCTTTTCCAAGGGAAGTACTCCCTGGTTGCGTGAAATGCCTTGCCTGAGCCGGGATTCGAACCCTGAACGTTCTGGCTGCGAGGCCATCACGCTAACCAGTACGCCATGGAGCCCACGTTAAGAACGATACGAACATAAGAATGAAAGATATGAATGAACTTACAAGAACGATACGAAACAAAATGCATTCAGTATTAAGATTTAAAGTGAGGAAATGTACCAATACAAAACTTTATGTGCTCGTTGGACAAATGAAGGTGTTACTTAGACATCTATCTGCACATTATTTTATACAGACCTAAGGAATATGAAGCAGTGAGGGCATGAATTCTGCTGCCCCATCACGCCCTGAATTCACAGTGTATTGGTCAGAGCTTCAGGGTCAGAAAAAAGATAGACTCGGTTATGTCACCGATTGAGTTTGAATTTATAAGCTCCCTAGAGCAAAAAAAAGCACCCGTTACTGATGCGGTGTAGGACCTCCACGAGCACGAAAAACGACGGCAATTCTGCGTGTCATTAAGTCCACAAGTGTCCTTATGTACACCTGGTCGAGTTAATTAAACCAGTCTAGCATCAACTCACCTCGTAATACGGTCACAGTACATGAACGAAATTCTTGATGTCTAACTTGTTATTCTAAGTGGTTCCACAATTTTTTATTGGCTTCAAGTCTGGGGACTTAGCTGGTCAATCTAAATGCCTGACACACAGGCCACAGACGCGTGTGTAGAAGCCGCACACGTTTGCGATGAAATTCCCACTTGGAACTTGAGGAATAATTTTTAGTTATTTTTTATAGACGCCTGAGATGATTTCAAGAATGAGTAGGCACACTTTTGTAAATTTTTCTCATGTACATGTACATGAAATTGGTTCAGATTACTTTAAATTCTTACGAACGATTTAAAAAAAGAGAAAAATTCTGTCGCAAAAATTCTCAGACGGAACATTAAAATATACACTTATTAATATTTAAATACAAATTTTCATTATCACAAACGCTACACAGGTTTTCATTTCATTTGTTGGGAGTTTAATTCAGTCTTCGTACTATCCCAACTTATTTTATTAGCAAAACTTAAAAAAAATTCATGAGATCGTTCGAGGCAATCATTCCCAAAACATTAACGAAAAACATAATCATTGATGCTGTACGAAAGAGTTGAGTGACTCTATCAAGCCCGGCTAGTCCCCAATGTTACACCTTAAGAAAATTTTTTAATAACGTTGAAAATTACAATGCAAGTTCCTTTCAACGTCGCTCGCGAGACTTTGGAAACAAGCGTCGACAATTTTAGAGCGCGGACAGCAGGCATTGCGCTGTGTAAGTGGCAGATCGACTTTCCGAGCTGCTGCCCCCCAGCAGTGTGGCTGGTCCACTCCTGCCCCCGGAGAGCGGCTGTCGCAATCACACCCATGATTTATGAGGCGTAAAAATCATGAATGAAACCCAGAGATTGACACAAGAAAAAGTCTTCCATAAAGACAAGCCAGGAATCCCAATGACCGTTCTCTGGCGCCAGAGGTATGCTGCGCATAAAAGAATGTAAAAACAGCAAGAAATCTACAAGCTCTCTTTCCGAGGAGGTTGAAAAACTTACTTGAACTCCCCGAAAGATGCTGATGATTTCCGACTATGACGGGCGCTCCCTAAAGCAGGCGCAACAAAAAGCGCTCGGATTTGAATAAACGGAGGGAGCGTTTGCTGGGGCCATTTTCTTGTACTGCTTTTTGCTCTGCAACGCTTGGAGTTTGTTTGAAAATCTACGGATGCGACGACGCCGTCTTTGGCTTGTTCACTTCGTCTCTTTCATTGAAGCTCTGTGTGCGTCATCGCAGCCTGTGTGTGCGTCATAGCAGCCTGTGTGTGCATCATAGCAGCCTGTGTGTGCATCATAGCAGCCTGTGTGTGCGTCATTGCAGCCTGTGTGTGCGTCATAGCAGCCTGTGTGGGCATCATTGCAGCCTGTGTGTGCGTCATAAGCAGCATGTGTATGTGTGATTGTAACGTTTATGTGCATCGTTGCAACGTGTATGTGCATCATTGGAGCCTGTGTGTGCATCATAGCAGCCTGTGTGTGCGTCATTGCAGCCTGTTTGTGCGTCATACTGTAGCAGCATGTGTGTGCGTCATTACAGTCAGTGTGTGTGTCATTGGAACCTGTGTGTGCGTCATTGAAGTTCAATGCATGTGCGTACACTTTGCGCGTTCTGCTATCATGCAGTTTAAAGCGTCCTGCTTGAATAAATTTATCTGTTATATGTGTTACTCCAGAATTATTACTATTACTCTTGACCACCCGAATGTTCAAGTGCATTCCTGCCGAGAGTACACAATGTCTCTGAACTTTTGCATCTTTACGCGACATTAATTTTTTTTTGTTTATGTCCCATAGTTTTCCATTGTTAAACATATTGTTCATTTTTGTGAGTGGTGCCTCTGACAGAGTTTCTTGCTCGCTCCCCCAATGCCGCTACCAAAGTCTTCGTTTTCCTTTTTCACTTTGCTGGCATCATTTGAAAATATTCAAGAGCTTTACTCTTCACTGAATTTTCGAAATATACGATCGATGCACCAACTCTAAATATTACTTGAGTATTTACGACTACAGATGGAAGAAGTATGCAATCCTAAAAAGCTACGGTTTTTGCACCCCATGTTTAACTATCTTTCATTAGCGAGATATCTGACAAATCATAAACTCTACGAGTTTTACTCTTCGTATTTAACTAACTACTGTAGGCTTGTCTCGATGGATAATTAATCAAAAACGTCTTTGTTTATTTTTTATGTTTCAATGACTAATGTGTACGTGCCTGTTCTGAACAGCCACAAAAAACAACTGTTTTAACATCAGATTTTAAATTACAAGAAGTAAATATGTGCATTTTGTTTCAGCATAGTCAGACGCGACTCTGCGTACGGTAGTGAGATGGTTTTCTTGTAGAGAATGGCTCATCAGGAGCTTGGAAATCATTGTGATTGATTATTTGAAGGTAAAGCCGGAAAATGAGCCATGAAAAATAAGATTACAGTCTGAGCTTAGAAAAATTATGTAGAATTTGATCCATACTTCACTTCTAAACATAATACTTTTTAAATGAAAAGTTGCATTGAATTTGAATCTCGATATGACCTAATGAATTTGGAGCTAACGTATTCATTTTTTTCAAGATGTGATTCTGAAGACCATCAACATATGTGAATAACATTCGTATGTACATTCCATGAGTCTCATGGTATATAGTTCAGTACCTGATAAACTTATGGCTGAGACAGCGTAGGAAATACATGCGGTGTTCAGTAGACGGTCGCCTCCACTACAGCTTATGCTGCACTTACTGTTCCCGAGCACGGATTGTGTTCGAGTGTTCGTAGAAAGTAATTGCTAAAAAAAGTATTCGAGAGAATATACGGCGCCAAGACTGAAGAAAGAATGGGAATATAAGTCGTAATTACTCAAATGTTAATGAGTCTTTAAGAATCTAATTATCGAAAATATGGAAGTTAGAAAATGTTCTTCAAAACACTTTGAGTTTTTACTTATCAATTTTTCTCTCCAAAGTAACTTTAGACTGTAGACGAAGTTTAACGATGATTCATTAAGGAACACTCTGTGCAGTCAAAGACGTTGCTTAAGGAAGCTGAAGCATCAAGCTTCATTTGAAAGTCTGTTACACTCAACAACTAAACAACTTCTGTTACAAAAGATAACTGGTATCTTTTAGATTAAGACTCATAGACACATGCCCTCAGTGGCCCTTTCAGGACGGTCTTAAGGCCAGAGGAGTGGTCGCCTCGGGCAGCAGGTGTCCAAATACGTCCGCCTCCCTCCAAACATTTCCGAGGTACACTAACTTTCATTATTTCTGAACTCACAACTTCATTATTTCGACTTGAAGGTCCACTTAATTATAATTGAAACAAATTATCTTTCAGAGCAACATTAGTATAGGCTTTCTAATGTTTAATCAATCAATGTTAAAATCTTTATTTGATGATCGGTCACAGCTCAAGAGCTTTGTTGTTAAGGCCCAGCTTTTTCCTGACATTTTTGAATAATATTTACAGTTACACACTCTCGTCCGCTACATTTATACCTCGGCTTATTTTTCAAAACTCTTGCAAATATCTTCCAAGTTTGAGCGCCACACAATGGCACCAGGCTGTCGTACAGTTCCTTCTCACCAGACCTTACCTATGGTACGAAAACTGCTCCAGCAGCACTCAGTATCGTAAGTCTGTCACCGTTCAACTCACCCGACCCTGTCATTAGCACCGAAACTACCCTCAGAGTTGGAAGCATCAGTGGTGCTGTGGACGTTGTGGGGTGAGGTTATGTGCCAGGGCCAATGGCGCTTGTGTCACTGGAACGCGACTGAAGAAAATGTTCCAGGGGTATTTTGCGTATCTTGAGCGCGTTAATCTTGAACAATGAAGGAAAACAATTGTTCTCGTGACATAGTGAACATTCTTGAATGTTCTTGGGATCGAATTTTCATTCTTCATGGCTTTAGAGAAAAATCTGAACGAATTATCTAAAACAACCATGAACCGCTCTTAGGTATTTATTTGCCTATGCCTAAGACCACTTTACATAAAACTCAACGAGCATGAGACCGACGTCGATGTATTCTGGACTGGGATCAATGTATCGTCTGCTGTTTAGATGATAATATGCACAAAACATTTTATTTTATTTTTGGTTAAATTGCACATTGCTGTTATACTCCACATACCTCAAATTTTTGCATAGCTTTGACTTGGTAGTCACTTCAGGACGTCGGTGTTGCAGACAAAGAAGTAGGTGCCATTGCACGTGAATGAAGAAGCGGTGGCAAGCTCGTAGAGCTGATTTAGGCACGTGAACAATGCACGTGAAATGCACGTCAATGGCACGACGTCAGGAATGCTCGTGGATTGCACTTGAAAAATGCAGCACGTGAGGAATACGCGTAAAAAATGAGTGGAAGGTTTGCGCGGGAGGAATGCACGTGTATCCCACGTAAGGAATGCACTTGAGGAATGCGCTTGGGGTTCTCGAAGATGCAATTTAAAAAGCATCAAAGTTATTTGAAAATGGGAGTTAAATTCCACGTCTTCTCTGATGTGTTACAGCCATGACACGTGTGATGTGTCAGATCGTCGGGGAGAGCTCGATTGAGTCTGGACTCAAATCTTGACTCAGCTTGTTTGAATCAGGACTCAGAAATGCAGCAGAATTTGGTTTGAATCTTGACTCAAAAGTACTATAGAAGCCCGGATCCAAAGAAAAAGTTATTAAGAGTGCATTCAGCATACATAAGGCATTAAAAGCACCTAGGGTAAATTAAGCCAAATCCGTGATACTTTCTATTTCTTATGGCAAGGCTTTGCTTGTACTCGTGCACTCTACACTTGTGCTAATATGCTGTTGTACAATCATTTCTCGCATGTTCTCAGTGGCAACACTTTAAAAGGCAGATCATGAGTGTATATATTTAGGAAAGTCTTAGTATCTCGAAGTAAGCTTAATTTACCCTACACAGTACGAGAGCACTTAACACGCACACTGTGCAAAAGGAGTTAACACGCACACTGTGCAAAAGGAGTTAACACACACACTGTGCAAAAGAAGTTAACACACACACTGTGCAAAAATGGTCAACACACACACTGCGTAAAAGCAGTTAACACACACACTGTGCAAAAGGAGTTAACACACACACTGTGTAAAAGTAGTTAACACACACACTGTGCAAGAGGAGTTAACAGGTATACTGTACAACGTGTTAAGACATGTACATTGCAAAAGCGTACTACATCTGTAATATATCTTTTACATATATGTTACATATTCGTTACACACCTGTTTTACATCTATTATGCAATATTTTCTTGACGACTTTCAGAGAATATTAGTAAGGTGACATCGTTGTGTGACCTCGTGTGAAAGACGACGTATGTATTTAGCAAGTACAGTCGTCTCCCACATCGAGCGCTAGGTCGGTTCTAGCAAACAGCCGCTCTACAGTCTTTCTGTGCATAGAGTACTAGGTCGGTTCCAGCAAACAGGCCGCTCTACAGTTTTCCTCCGCATCGAGTGCTAGATTGGTTCCAGTGCACGACCGCTCCACAGTCGTCCTCCGCAATGAGCGCAAGATCTGTTCCAGCAAACAACCGTTCTACACTCGTCCCGCGTATAGAGCGGTATCAACTAAAAAGAGCATCAACAACAGAAAATATTTGCGTAATAAGAAGCTAATAGAGCGAGGTGAGTAAGATGATAGAGCGATAGTTTGCGGGAAACGATTTGGCATTCCGTGAGGAAGACGACTGTACAGAAACGCTTCTGTGCATGGGTTGTCAGGGAGCTAAGCGACTCGGCCACGGCAGTGTTTTCTCATCCAAAATTGAACCTTTTAGAACGAATTTGAAAAGTTTGGGTTCGTATTGATCCACTTCAATGAAACCAGACAATGAAAATCGACCTAATATCATCCATTCGATAAGTACAGCGCGGGGACGCAGCAGCACGGACGACACGAGACGGCCGACTCAAACGCCTCTTAGGAGGGGCCCGTAAATAATTTTGTTCTTTTTCCACGGTGCAATACACAGTACAAACGAATTGAAAGGTTGGCAATGACCGGACAGCCGCTTCTCTCATATTACTGCAGAGAACTGTTAAGTGATGCAAACTTTGTGAGAATGTACGCAAATTAGCGGCCACCCTGGGAGAGGTGAATGTATTAAACACAAGCACTCTGCTAGCTGCGGTGTGACGCCGTACACGTACACAGTTAGCCAGGAGTTGATGTGCTACATTAGACAGTAGACGTACACAGTAAACTAGGAAGCGATGTGGTATAGTTGACAGTAGACGTACACAGTAAGATTTGAAATGATGTGGTATAGTAGATAGTAGACGTACACAGTGAACCAGGAAGTGATGTAGCATAGTAGATAGTAGATGAACATAATAAGCGTTGAAGGGATGTAGTGCAGTAAGCAGTGGAGGCACGCAGTAAGTGATGCAGTACAGTAATACTAAAAATGCTCTAAAGTTCCCGCAGCAGACTGAGACAAGGTACGAGATGCTGCAACAATGTCTTCTAGGTTCAGAACAACAGTCTTAGGTTTTTGTCAAAAAAACTTTTTATTTTTGCATGTCCTCAAAGTGTACAGAATTAACCGACGAAACTGTATTAACAATTTAAAAACATACGACATGCAGTACATCGTTGGGAGTTCAATGCATAACTAATGACACGAGAGTCAAGTGGGGAACGTGGGGCTAAAGGCTCATTTTCAAAGGGAAGCACTCCTGGGCTCGTAAAAATCAAGTTGCCCCAGCCGGGAGTCGAACACTCGGTTCCAAGCCCCCACAGGGGGCAAACGATAGGCATTTTTCCGTTAATCATTTTAAAGGCCTATCCTTTTTTTAGATTTGAACTGATTATGGTTCATTTTTTCTTTAAATAATTTTTTTTTTGATTTTTCGCTTTATTTCAGAACACCGTTGAAACTATTGGTATAAGCATTTCTGCGAGAAGTAGCCTATTGAAGGATTGATTCAAATGTATTTAAGAATAATACAAGGGTTTGAGTAATTTTAGGCATAACTGTAGTCTAATACTGCGCTGTGGTGCTGGAAATCGTCTAATGAAACACGGCCTGGGTTGTTTCTTTAAATGCTCAAACTGGTGCAGTTATGCAAGAAGTTAAGTCCCGACACGTGTGCTTGCGCAGCCATGGGTCGTACTTATGTGTATTTTTGCATCTTTGCCACAAGGAGAGAACAGGAGAGTAGAGCTTTATGTAACGTAAAGTACTGTTTTAGAGCCTCTTACAACATCGCGTAGAGCGACGTGTAACTAAGTAGTGGGTAGTACATTGTAACTATAGTAGAGCCATGTGTAGCACAGTACTTACAGAACCTACACCTGCTGCTTGTGTACCGCAGCGTGGCTAAAAGTTGGGTTGTAAACCTAAGGGTTTGAGTAGGGAAGAGAAGTACTATAGTTGTACAATCACGAGTAGAGCAGAGTAGAACTAAGTGGAGCTGTAGAACAAATCGTAGAGCAAGTAGATATATGCAAAGAACCAAGTGTAGAGCAAAGTAGAACTAAATAGATATGTGGATCCGAGTGTAGAGCAGATCTAAATTAGAGCCGTAGAGTAAACTCTAGAGCAGAATAAAGTTACTCACGAGAAACAAGTGCAGGGTTGAGTACATATAAGATGATATAAGAGGTGCACTCTCATATCATCTTATATAAGAGGTGCACTCTTATATGATATAAGAGGTGCACTCTTATATCAAATCCCAGGGCAGAGTTGATCGAAGTAGAGATGCAGTGCAAAGCTCGTTGGGGACGAGACAGTTAAACTGAGACAGAGCTACTTACCCTGGAGACGGATCCTTTAATCTGGCATTTGGAATAAACTTCACTTGAGACTTTTTGAGAATTTTGGGTTTGGAATGGATCTGAGACGGTTAGACTTTAACATAATGGGGACACCTTGTGTTCAAGCAGACTTTTTACAGTCGAACCCTTCTTTATCTCATTCGGAATAAACGCTTCTGGGGATGCTTTGAGAGTTTTGGGTTTGGATTGGGTTCGAGGTTTTTAAATTTATCTGAATTGGTGTTACATTTAATTAAAATATCCACGATTATTTAATGGAGAAAGAACACCAACTCATTAGGGTATTGGAAGGGATTAACCTATTACAGGAAGTACATAACAATTTGTTCAAGTGACACTTTCTATCTGACACAACGTGCTCGTCTTATACTGTAAAAGCGGATAAGGCAGAGGATGAACAGAAGTATTTCTAACCTGAAATCAAATAAACCAAAATTGTATTATGTATACGTATGGTGATAACAGAACTTTCGTTCACTCAGTCTTTTATTTAGCTTTTATTAAATTAATGAATGTGTCAGATCACTTTGCCCTGTATTCCCATTTGGGGGCTTTGTTGTACTTTTTGCAGCGTGCTCACCTGTTGATAGGTCCCTGGTTCGATCCCGGGGTGCGTTGAAGCTGACTCGAACGTGGTCGCGAAGTTCTCCCTTTGGGAAATGAAGAGTACACCCTGCATTCCTCACCCCCCTCAGGTGCCCTGTGAGTAGCTCTAAGCAATTTAAAACTCCGTAGGCAGCTTGATTGAATGAAGAATTTTTCCTTTCCTCTAGCAATAAGTTTACAATTTCAACCGTAAATTATTTTCCAATGCATCAGCGACATAACCCTAAGCTGAGTCCGAGGAGTTGGTCTCTTGCGGGAGGAGAAGCATCTCAGTTCTCTCGCTGCTAAGCACCACGTCTTATTACAGCACTCTGCAAAAGTTAACAATACTTCATTATAATGCCGGCCTGAGCCTACCAATCACGAGTGTTCTCACAAACTTGGAGGACATCAAAAAGTCGTTTCAAAATTGCGCGTCTTTACCTGAAAACCTATTGAACGAAGGATTACAACAACTCAGAGTCACCTAGATGGAAGCTCAATTTATTTTTTCATTCAATTGTCTTTGTCGTCGGCGACATCTCAGTGTGGCCCGGGCGTAAAAACCCAAACATCTCTTAGGTATCTAAGGTAAGGTCGTTGATATACGATTCCAGATTAAATATTACTCGAGGTTTGAGCAAACAAAAATTTGATAACCCTGGCTTCAATTTTGAATTTATTTTATTGAACTCCTTCTTAAACGTTGCAGTTACTAAGGGATGTGACGAAACAAACATAATTCGACACACAATTCCTTTCTTTCTATTTCTTCGTCAGGCTTTTAACTCGAAAATTTTAAAGACGCGTTTTGAATGTTTTTGTGCACTGCAGGTGTGAGCAAGAGTAGCTTTCGGCTCGGGTGACTCATTAGAGTGCAACAGCGACCTGATTTCTATAAATAAAAATAAAAATTCCAAAGTAAATAAATTTCAGAGTTGAAATTTACGAAATTCTTCAGATGGAACTTGGGTCCATAGTTAACACGGAAAAATTTAGTCAAAATGCAGACACGAACGAGACAAAGATGAAGCAATTCCTGGACCGACTCTGAGCGTTGAAACCCTTGTGGAAATAATGGAACTCTGAAAATTTTCGTTTACGAGCCCCAGCCATGAATGTAGTTCTCAAATTATATTAATCATTTTTACGCACCAAGTACATTTTATGACCCAGAGAGGGAGCTCAGAAGCATGAAAGTCACAGTGAGGAGAAGAAATTAGCAATCGTGGAGAGTGACATCATGGTTGCGAGACCCGTGGAGTTTACGCCCCTGCATCTTCTTTCTTGGCTGCTGCTGCTCTTCTGCTCTCTGTCCTCAGGTGAGTTGAAAGTCTGTAAGGACAGGCCGGTTGAATTGTATTTCTTTACTATTTGTGCTGAAAAGCTCTTAAATAATTATTGGGAATCGGTGCTTAGAAAGTTCTGTTTTTAAGGAATTCATTTTTTATATATACACATTTGATATGTATTGTATAAGCATCAAGAAACCGGCTGATTACAAAACTTTCTTGCCATGTTAACATAATGAAGGCAGGTAGATTTTGTTACTCAGTATTCAGTAAGACTGAACTTGTGAAAATTTAAACTCGTAAAATTAGGGAACTGCGAGGAGCCATCGTAATGTTATTTTTCATAAGGCGTTAAGTTTTACATCTCAGTTCCCTAGCAAATGAAACTGATTACAACTCCTCGTCGTTGAACATTAAAATCTGCATGATGTATTAGGAAAATAAATAAGTCATATCCGCGCAACAGGAATATTTAACACATGTTTTACTTCTCAAATGTTAAAACTGACCTGACAAGGAACTTGGGTCTTACTTCTAAGTTGTAAGGCAGACTTGATCATACGCTCAGGTTTTGTTTCGCATGTCTTCCGACTGCGTAGACGATAAGCTTAAGAATACACAAGGTGATTCATTTGACCTACCATCATGAAGCCGTCCATATGCCGCTCAGATGTGACACACATTAAAAAAATGAAGGTTCGTACATCAATGTTTAATTCTGATTTTTTCCCTAACTGCTGGACTGCACTGTAATATTTTCTGACTGCAGGACTGCTCTCTAATATCATCTAACTGCTGGACTAGTCTCTAATATTCTCTAATATTAAATTTACATGAATGCTGGACTGTTCTTTAACTTTATCTCTGATTTAGTTGATAGTTTCTTCTGTGTTGAACTTTTCTTCATTATTAAAACGAATCCTTACTGTAAATGTTGCATGTTTTGGAAATTCTGTTGCCATATGAACACGAGTTGAGTCGAGATGAGCATTATCTCAGGGCACTTTGTGATTTAAGTATGTTTAATGTTCATTATTTTCAAATAAGTTTTTTGTTGAAAAATTCTAAAAAGGCACCGTTTTTTCGATTGTACATCAGGTTCTACACAGGAAAAAAATCAGAGCGTTTACTGCTGAATGAAATGCGGCTGTTGCAGCATCTGAAACGCGTCTGAGCCAGGACCTCAAATAATCTGTCGCAGCCTTGATATACGTCTGTTAAGGGTCTGTTATATATCTAATATCACTTATAAAATACGTCTGTAACCGCATCTGAATTACCATTGTTACTGGGTCTGAAATATGTATGTTACAACGCATGGAGCACATCGGCTGCAGGGTCTGAAATATGTTACTACAGCACCTGAAATACATCTGCTATTCATTCAAAACACCTTAGTAATTTCATATAAGATACGTCTGCTGCCCTCTTGAAGGACGTTTTGATTGTTCTTGAAATAGATCTGTAATTTCTCTTGATATGCGGTTGTCACGTTTTACCAATTACGTCTGGTACCGCTCTTGATATACAATTTGTTGACTTTCTTCAAATACCATCGTAACTGCGTTCAAAATACAGTAGTTTTGTTACCGCTCTAGAATTACGTTTGACATTACTTTCGAAACATTTCTGTTACAGCTCATGAATACGTCTGAATACGTTTGCTATAACTCAAGAAATACGTCTGTTACAACTCATGAAATGAGTCTGTTTCAACTCAAGAAATACGCTTGTTACAACGTATGAAATAGTCTAGTATAGATCATGAAAGCTTCAGTCATAACTCAAGAAATACATCTGTTACAACACATGAATTGCATCTGTTTTAACTCAAGAAATAAGTTTGTTACAACTCATGAAATACGTCTGTTATAGCTCACGAAATACGTCTGTTATAGCTCACGAAATACGTTAGTTGTAACTCATGAAGTAGTTTTTTATCGGTGATGATTATAGCCCCTTAAATACGTCTCTTATTGCTCATGAAATGGCCAATTACTAAGCCCAAAATACATCTGAAACCTTTTTTTGAATACGCCTGTTATTTCACTGAAACTACACCAGGGGGGTCGCACAAGAGCAAGACGTACGTGAGCGTCTGCGCGCCGCGTACTTCATTTGTTTGCGGGTGGTGATAGCGGCGCTCAGTGCAGCTGAGCGTGACTGAAGGACTGCTGTGGAGCTTTCGTCCGGATAGTGTGAGCAAAATATGACTCTTTTCGCGAGCCACTCAACAGCCTCGAGTCAAGGCTTAAGTCGAGACTTGGGGTCGCAGAGCTCTTTCAAAGATCCCAGTTGAAGTTCACCATCTGAAAAAATCCTACGTAAAATCAACGACGTCAACGTTAAGGAAGGAAATGTGCCCTCAAAAACAAATTCCCATATATGAAGGAGAGAAGCTTAAGCGTTGAACGAATAACTTTTATTAAAACTGGTACTTGTGATCTAACATCTCAACCTGAACCAAGAAGGTGTCACCTACTGAAGACATTTTTCTCCGTTTAGGACAGAAACATGAACCGAGATGGCAAATATTTCGATGTCAATGTTCAAGAGGCGTCATACAAATTATTTCCTTGGAGTTCAATAGCTCACCAATAACCAGGAAGAGTTGTAACTCAAGAAGGCTGCTGAAGAAAGCGTTAATTTAAGATCTCGTTCATTGATTTCAAGTCCCAATACATTTGGACCTTTCATTAACGGACTATTTAGAAGGAACGATTATTCATTGACATGAATGTTCTGCGCGTGAATATTCCGCGAATGACTATTCTGCATTTTAGTATTGTGGTCAATGGAATATGTAATCAGAATTGCAAATTTTCCCGCTTCATCCGATATTTGTTGACACGCTGCGTACCCTCAAAGCTGCAAGGAAATGAGCTATAAGTGATCTGTTGGACCAGCTGTCACTGCCTCCGCAGTGCGAAGACGCCTCGAGAAGGCACCCACACCAACAGCTATGAAGAATAATTAAATGTAACCGTAGAATCGTTCGGTGCAGCCACTCTAAATTCTACCTTGGTGCACAGGTTCACTAAATTCTACATCACAGATACATATGCTACATATGGTACAGGTGCGTTGCACTCTTCGCAGGTAGACGCACTCGCAATTTTGTGCGTTCACGCCACCTACATTTATTTTTAAGCCCTAACCATGAGTTATACATCACAAATAAATTCTGTAATTCTGTGAGAATTAATAAAAGAATAAATATTGGAAAGTAATAATCGTGATTGGTTTTTGATCAGTAGAATTACATGAATGGTGATTGGCTTGCCACCGAGTGAATGCATATAATAACACAAATTATGAAAAGATGTGATGAACAGGTTTCTATCTTTTCCTCTTCAAAAGACTTCAAATAATGTTATTGAACTCTTCAGTGTTAAATACTTTTCGAAGCTGATGTGTTGAGCACCGGTCCAGAGCACATCTCAGTTCACATGCTGGTGTGTTGCACACCGACACATAACGCAACACAGCTTAGGGCATGCCGTGTTGCACTATAACACAAAACACAACACAGCTTTGGTGTTGGTGTATTGCACAGTAACACAAAGCACAATACAGCTGGCGTGTTGTGTACAAACACAAAGCACAACACAGCTGGTGTGCTGTACACCTGCACAAAACACAACACAGCCAGCGTGCTGCACACCAAAACAAAACATAACACAGCCAGCGTACTGCACACCAACACAAAGCACAACACAGCCGGCGTGTTGCACACCAACACAAAGCACAACACAGCAGGCGTGTTGCACACCAACACAAAGCACAACACAGCCAGCGTGTTGCACACCAACACAAAGCACAACACAGCAGGCGTGTTGCACACCAACACAAAGCACAACACAGCCAGCGTGTTGCACACCAACACAAAGCACAACACAGCAGGCGTGTTGCACACCAACACAAAGCACAACACAGCCAGCGTGTTGCACACCAACACAAAGCACAACACAGCAGGCGTGTTGCACACCAACACAAAGCACAACACAGCCAGCGTGTTGCACACCAACACAAAGCACAACACAGCAGGCGTGTTGCACACCAACACAAAGCACAACACAGCTGGCGTGCTGCACACCATCACCCAGAACAACTCAGTTCTCCGGGCGTCAAATTCAAAAGTGGAGGATTCCGGCGACCAGTGGCCAGATGTTGAGGCTCTCAGAGAAAACACGGCTTAGTTTTTGCGTTATTGTGCTTGTGTTTTGGTATCGCTGCAGCTCTTGTTTTCCTGGAGCGTCATGGAGGCCAAGATAAATGAAAGTGGAATGCAAACCGGGCTTGGGTCGTGCGGACAGAGAGGGTGCAGCGCCAGAGCACAGTTTTCTCTCACAAAACGCATGAGATCAAAGTAAACACAGAAGACCTATTCCCGAAACTGCAGGCTGAGCAGGAACGCGGATAATTTATTTACGGCGTTTTTCCCCTTTAACCCATTCCATATTGAAATTGTTGTTGATATGTATAGGTAAATTGCTACAAGCCCCGCTGCTGCTCGCTGGATTCTTGCATTGAGGAAATGAGACGTAATTGTGAGATCTCGACTCAACTATCGACTTTACAGATAACGAGTATTGTTCAGAAAAAGAATTTGGAGTTCTTAAAATAGATAGAAAAATTACAGCAGCCTTATATGTAATTTTTCCTTTCAAATGCTTTATACCAATCAAGCATTCCTCCAGAGCTCATGCTAACAAATTCTGCATTCCTCGAGAGCTCATGCTAACAAATTCTGAAAGCCTAGTGAATGGGTGGGTAATATTTGAAAAATGACTACATGAGTTGGACATGTGTGTCCAAAGCATAGGCAGTATCTTATACCACCAAACAATTACAAGTACAATAATTTTGCTCAGAACTACACATTTGGTTCGGAAGCACTGATCCGTACAGGAAATTCGACCATTGACTCAACAGGTTAGGGGTGTGGTTGTTTTAAGTAGAAGACGCATGTCCGTAAATGACAAAACAAAAGAGAGATACCAGAGAAGTAGTGAGTCCGAACTAAGACGTCGACGTAGAGATGAGATAATACCCTACAATGAGGAGCAGCCATTACTGAAATTCAGTGTAGCATCGCGAACACCGTTAAAACTTATAAGGCATGTAATTGGAAATATCGAATTCGGTTTTACATTTATTTGTCCAAGCTTTCGCATGCTTCAACAGCTTGCTGTTTTCAAGGGTGACTTCCAATGCAAGGGTAAATAAATGTGAAAGCCCAGTAGATGTTTTCCATTGTATACCATACAAGATGGATCCTAGGCGTCCCTTATTCTAATAAATAGGTGTTCAGAATGTTACGATATCGGGGCGAAAATGATGATTGCACGCAGTCATCAAAGTGACGATGCAATTAGGCTGTAATTTCCGAGCGACGTCAATGAGGTGCTACCATGATGTGCTGATTGTACGTCAAAGAGCTCAGAACAACTCTCGCGTGTTCATGTTCAGCTTCACTGAACATTTCTGTCGTGTGCACTCATGCTGTCAACATATGCGATAAACTGTGCACATCTGTCGATATCTATGCATAATAAATGTCCGCTTTACTCCGACGGAGGTGGAGTAAGTGAAATGATGGCAAATATTTCCGGGAAGGAGAGGTGTCATACCGTGGTAAAGTGAAGTAGCGGTGTAAAACGTTGATTTCATGGAATAATTATACCAAAGAAGTGTGAGGAGAAGGTGAGACTTCGTATCGTTTCAGTCTTCACAAGTTGCCGAATAATCCAGTCTACAGATTTTCTCGACTTATTTAATCATTAATATTTCCGAATGCATCAGTTTTCAGTTCATGGAATTACGTTTTGGTCACACTCTTCTCCTTCCGTTGTCCACCTCTCAACTTTCTAAAAAATGGGCCTCACTTTTGAAAAGGATCTTTATTTCACTTCTTTAACCATTTTATGCTTCATTATTCAGCAGTTTTGTTGAGGAAAGTTCCACCTCAGCCACACCCATCCCTCTCCGTCGTCGAGCGCCACCAATTGCTCGAAATGAATATGATCCGAAAATGGGCGCAGCTCCCAAGTCTGCTCCAAACTTGCGCCGTTACTGAGAAATGCGACTGCAATTTTTCGCCCAAGTTTTCACTCAGAGTGTGTTTCACGTTCATTTTTCCTCGTGCGAGTTCTTACGGAAGTTAAAATTCGACAATTTGAGTTCTGTAAGAAAACTCTCCATCTACCGCCAGTTGGAGATTCCGACGATCTCAGCCACGGGCCTCTGGCAGAACTGCCTACGCTTCAGGGTCTATACCTTCCATCGGCTCCTTGGGGGGAAAGTGGCAGGCAAGATTTTTTGGGCACAATGCCGGACGACAGTTCAGAACTGACAAGTTGATGTTTTCATTTAGCGCTGGCAAAACGCAAACGACACTCTGATTACAAAATGCATTTCAGTTTTGTCTTGACTCGATGAAGGGGTAGTTGTCAGCCAACAATAAATTGTATTGACTCGATGAAGGGGCAGTTGTCAGCCAACAATAAATTGTGTTGACTCGATGAAGGGGTAGTTGTCAGCCAACAATAAATTGTATTGACTCGATGAAGGGGTAGTTGTCAGCCAACAATAAATTGTCTTGACTCGATGAAGGGGTAGTTGTCAGCCAACAATAAATTGTCTCGACTAAACTAAGAGGTAGACGTTAGCGTAGACTCATCACCGAGAAATCAAGACATAAGAGCTCTCTTTTAACGTGCATGCAAGTCACTCGGCGAGCACAGAATACGTGTTGTATTTGCCTGAGTTTACGAGTGACATTCTGTAGCCGAGCCAAACGTAAAATTCATCCAATATACTTTTGGAAGCGCATAACAATTTAAGGCGTTGTATCACCTGAACGGCAACCAACGCTTCATTGATCACGTGTTACTTAAGGGTGGCTAATAAATTTCTCTGCTAAATTAGGGATTACATTGAAAATAAAGTCGTCTCTCACGAGCGAATAGAGTGGTATCAATTACAGCGACCATCAGATAACACGGAAGATATTTGCGTCACAAGAAGCAAACAGAGTGTGTTATAAGAAGCAGATAGAAAGATAGAGCGGTTGTTCCCGGCACTGATCTAGCTCTCTATGCGACTGTGCAAGTTAATGGCGATGAAATGGACTTTGGATGTTCTTCCTTCCTTGTCTGGGTCGCACAGGGCGTGAGTATAAAGTCAATTTGTACTCAAATTTTAATAAGCCGACATCTTTCAATAGAGAATTCATGTAATTAAAATGTAAAACACAGTTACAAACAATATTGGAAGTGTTTTTTATTACCATCAATACATGTTTGGCTTTTTTTTATTTTGATTTCGAACCGAGCTGTTGGCAACTAGCTTGAAAAAGACACGATGCAAATCTGTGTACACTGTATAATACCATTTAATAGACGCTGCCCAGGGTATCAGTGCTAAAGTTACTCAAGCTAAAGCTGTAATTTGAATTCAGATCGTGCTGCATAAATCAGAATACAACTCATACCTACCCAATGCGTTTGTGTACCTCTTATTTTCTCCAAAGATTCAAATTGACACGTGATGTGTGCCCTGAGAAATGGTAGAAAATTCCACGTAATGTAGAAAAATCAGAATGGATGACAAGCTCACTTCTGAGCGCCGACCTGTCGAGGTCTTTAGAAATCAATTCGTGACGAGACGGAGAGGGTCACTGAGCTCACATCACTGCCCTTTGAGCGCGAGAGCGAAGGGTGCTCCGCGTTCAAGTGAGAGAAGTGAGCTCTGAGTGATGAGGTCTGGTTTCTCCGACCAGTCAGGCCGGGCAGGCGTTAACTTTTGCGCTGTACAACAGGCACATGATGAGCTACTCCGCAACAGCGGCGGCAGCAGCAGCAGCAGCAGCCGCCCATTAACCGGCGCTGCAACTGTTGCTGGAGCAGACGCCATTAAGCTGCGCCTGGTGCCTAAAATTTAGATTCAGGATGAATTGAAGACCCAGGCTCTCATGGTTCCGCAATTGCTGCGGCAACTTGAGTGACGGCCCGAGTCTCGAGCTCTGCACTATCTTTAATGGAAAAATTAATCGTTCATTATTGCCAATGTGAACACGAGTATAAGACACCAGGGAAGCCTCGGTGGCACTTCAGGCATAAGCCATTGCTGCTTTAAGTGCAACGTGAGCGTTGTTGTACTGAAGTTGGAGGTGTAACTTTAACAGTTGATGTAGTTACATCAGATGATCATGGGAGATTATTAGCAGTGTAATACTAGCAGTTATTCCCTTATTAACCACAACTGTAGCAATAACTGTACGTGGAGACAGAAGTTGCTACGTATAGTTATTGTAACAGTTAATGAACTGTAGCTTTACATAGTATCAGCTACAACCTTGATCGCTACAGCAGTAACAGTATCGACTGCAGCTGTAGTAGTAATCCTCGCAGCCGTATTAGCCGCAGCTGTAGTTTTAAGTGCCACAATGGCTGAGGCTGCAGCTTGAACTGTGACTACTGTATAAGCTGCTGCAGCTGTAGCCTTAACTGCAGCAGCATTAGCTACAGCTGTTCAGGGGGCCATTATTAGGAGAGCTGGTGTTCATTAAAGCAGCGTTAAGCCGAGGAC
>VOMN01071940.1:0-10207 GCA_014899125.1 Orchestia grillus | reverse complement strand
AATGAGTTTACAAATTTTATACTTCGTTTTTAATTTCCTTACTAATTTATCATTAGTAAGTAAAATGTTATTTGTCCCTTACGAGGCACATGATATTCAGCAGTACCTGAATCCGTCTCACTGCAACGTACGAGGGTTTGCTTCTCGGAAGTACAGAACAGTGAACATGAGCCGTGAGCTTTGCTGGGATTATGCGTGTACATTTCCGTAGAGTTGGCGAGGCCATCAGGGAACATTTACCATGAAACTGTGAGCATTAACTCTCATTTTTATTGGCTGCGTTCAGCAAACCTACATCGTATTTAAAGACCTTGCATCGAGAAGGAAGTAAAATTTGATTTCTACCTCATTTACAGGCACGACTGGGTACCCAAAGATGGTTCCTCACTGCCACTACAGCTACCCGAGAGGGCACCAAGGCGCACTGAGGTATAGCGTTTCTAGAGTGAAATTTAATTTGCCCTCAGGCAAACGCTTCCAAGACGCTCTGAACCATGGCTTATCTCCCATGATCTGAAATATTTGAGTGAAATAATTGAAAAAAGTTTGGATTTTTGACCACTCATTTGTTTTATTTTGATGTCCATAGGTGACAAGTTCTTATGCCCTTGTGCTTCATAACCGTACTTTACCCCTGGCATCATTGCCTCTCCTAAAATTGTATTGGCTTCTGAATGGCGGGGACTTGTTCACTTAGCGTCTCTGTAGTTGGACGTTCTTGAGGGACACAAAATGTTGGAGTCACTCACCGTTACTCTCACAGTCGTATTTCACGCTCAGAGAATGGCTGGACTTGAAGCCGGACGATTTGTTCTGGAACGTGTCCGACACCGGCTGGGCCAAAGCAGCCTGGTCTAGCCTTTACATCCCGCTGATGGGCGAGGCCACTGCCTTCGTGCATCAGGTACGACACTTGTGACTTCTATTCATGACCCGACACTAGTACCTTTGATACCTTTGAGATGTTTGGGCCTTCAAACCCGGGCCACACTGGGGTGCCGCCGCTAATTGAAATAATTGAACCTAGTGTTTACACACTCCATGAAAATTGTACCAGCTTGAAAGAACTCCACTGCTGGGTAGCAGGAACTTCTCCTACCATCTCGTGGACGCTTTCCTGGTTACGTTGATAGCGGCTTAGCTATTTATTTATAATTAATTTGTCTTTATTCGCCTTTTTCTGTCAAAGTGACAGAAGCACGACCTGTTTCATGGCAGGGGCGGTCCCTCGAAGCCAGGTGGCGGTGCAACAATTGCTTTGCCACGGACTGTTATGTCATTACGATTACCTGATGGTGCTCTGTGATTTTATATCTTTCCTTACCACCTTTAAAAATTAAATTCAAGCGAAGCTCTTCAAATCATGCCGAGCCTTCTGTAATTTCCAAGCAGAAATTATTAGTTTTTCCTCTCGTGCTTTCTTTCATCAGATGACGAAGTTTGACCCCGTCGAGATGCTGTCGACGCTGCAGCGTGAGCCCGTCAGTGTCCTCTGTGCTCCCCCCACTGCGTACAGGGCCCTCGTGCAGCTCCCCATTGAGGCCTACACCTTCAGGTGAGGCTTCTGATCCCCAGCGGGACTCGGGGTTTTGTGGGTCTTGCATCTACTCTTACATTGTCAATCTACACAAATGAGGTTACTCGCTACTTATGAGTTTACACACTGCCTATGAGTTTACTCACTGCCTATAGGTAACTGTATTCACTACTGCCTGGATTACGGAGTCAATTTGAGCTACGTACGAGTGTGTATGTTTTTTACAGATAACTCGATGATTTTTGGACTATGAATATTTGTGGAAGGAAGCACCGCACATATGTGTGTATTGTATAATTTTAAATGATTACAAACATGCCTTTTCTAGTATTCCTCGTAAGCTGCATTTGTAGTTTAATCTCAAATTCTATTTGTTGTACTGATCCTCCTAGCAATTGTATAGATTCTATTAATAATTTCCACTTTTAGTTGCGTATGATAAATAATTTTAGCATTGCTTTATGAGGATGCTTCATGACCAGTAACTAGCCAAGTTTTCTCGAACTCAATGAAGGTGCAATATGATTTACCTGCCACATCACCGTACAATAGCAGTTAGTAACTTTTTTCATTAAACCAAAGAAATTGTGTAGGTAATTTCACTTGTATAGCATGTGATAAATATGATATTCAACGTAGTACATTTCAATTGTCTGTGAAATTTAATTGTAGCCTACTGAAGTTAATAATGAGTTTAAATGTGATGCAGCGTAATCTGATGAGTACAATTTATTTACTGATGTTCTCTTGCGTTGTCGTTAGGAAACTCCGACACTGCGCGAGCGCTGGCGAGCCTCTCAACCCGACTGTAATGGACACGTGGCGGCAGAAGACGGGTATGCTGCCCTCAGTATGCTGCCCTCAGTATGCTGCCCTCAGTATGCTGTCCTCAGTATGCTGTCCTCAGTATGCTGCCCTCAGTATACTGATCTTCCATGATGGATGCACAATACTGTTTTGTGTTGGAATTCAATTTTCCCCTAGAAATTGTTTGCAAAACTTAACACTCTTGAATTCTTTAAAAACAATGAAACAAGGGGAGCTAAAGTAACACACTTATAACCGTGCCGGACATTTTGTGCTGTGGCGAAACGCATCTAGGAAAATATGGTTTGCTTGCTAGCATTCTTTCCTGTAGATCTTGTTTTTTAAACGGGGTTTGAACTAATCACTTTCGTAGATGGCTGATGCAAGTATTTATCACGTAGGCCTGGACATCTACGAGGGCTACGGACAGTCCGAGACGACTTTGATGTGCGCCACCCTGCCAGGCATGGCCGTCAAGCCAGGAGCCATGGGGAGGCCTCTTGGGGAGTACGACTTGAGGGTGAGTCAAGTCGTCTCATTCCCAACCTGTACTCGAGCGCTCGCGTCAGGATATTCTTTTCCCTTCAGTGCAAGGGATCATGGATGACGCACTGAGATTGATGGAGTTATGCCCATTGATAAATATGCAGAAAGGCACCGTCACATTTCCAACCTGTACTCGAGCGGTCGCGTCAGGATATTCTTTTTCCTTCAGTGCAAGGGATCATGGATGATGCATCGAGATTGATTAAGTTATGTCCATCGATAAATATGCAGAAATTTATACTTATACTGCCAGATTGAAAGTGTACTCGGCTTAGAGAGTCTGAAGTGTGGTCTTAATTGAACAATTTGCTTGATGAACGGTTCAAGTTTACCTAAAAGTGAAAATATTTCGCTTTATTACCCTACGTACGGGAAGGAAAAAGTATCGCAATTCAATTGGTAGACTTACTTCACAGTTATACTTTTTCTTCATAACTTTTGCCGTCAATTTATATCTTTTACCCGGTGTACGATTTGAGTAGAACACACCCAGATATGCAAAGTCTAAGATTTCGTTTCTTTTTGAGTTCAGCTTGATTACATTGATATTCTGTGTTGACAATATACGCAGTTAGCTGCCTCCTGCCTCCAGATTCTGGACGACAACCTGGAAGAAGTGCCTGCTGGAACTGAAGGCCAAATTGCTGTCAAGATCGAGCCTACATATCCGGCAGGGCTCTTCACGGGTAAATCAAAGGCAACAACGGCAACAAAATCCTCCACCGCTCCTGTGGGCCATGCTTTATGTCAGACCTAGGAGTTGCGACTAGCAGTGTTGCTGCCGGCACCACTGCTGCGACAGTACTGCTTGGGGAAATAATCTAGGAAATAATTATAATGAGATACCTGTCTCTCTCTCTCTCTCTCTCTTTTTCATTCAAAAACTGAACAGATTAAGTATTCTTAGAGATGAAAGAATCCTTTTCCTTTGTTTTGCCAGGTTATTTTGGAAACCCCGAGGGAACATCCAAGTCCTTCCGAGGTCAGTTCTACCTCACCGGCGACAGAGGACATTTCGACGCGGACGGATACCTCTGTTTCGTGGCTCGAGATGATGACGTCATCACTTCGTCTGGGTGGGCATCGCTATGTCCAAGTATCGCAGTTGTACTCTGTTTGTACACAGTTTGTAACTTTGTGCTCAATTTGTAACCTTGTACTCCATTTGTAACCACGTGCTCAATTTGTAACCGTTTACACCATTTGTAACCTTGTACTCCATTTTAACCGTGTGCTCAAATTGTAACCTTGTACTCCATTTGTAACCTTGTGCTCAATTTGTAACCTTGTGCTCCATTTTTAATTTTGTGCTCCAATTCCAGCCTTGTGCTCAGTGTTTTATCTAAAGCTTGCTATTCAAAGTTCTAATAATTCGTCTACTAATACGCAATATTTTGCAATAGTTTCACAAATTGTTTTAATATTTCATAATTGGATAAAGCAGAAAATTTTCCCCCGTGAACGCGGTTTAGGTAATGGATTTTCACGTTTAAATTTGAGCAGCTATCGTATCGGCCCTTTCGAAGTGGAGTCTGCGCTAATGGAGCACGATAGTGTGGCAGACGTCGGCGTCATTGGCGTGCCTGACTACCTACGAGGCCATGTGAGCACTTTGGAGTTAAGAGTAATTAATGATAATTCACTTCCTTGTGTATGAGAGTCTACTTGGGACCTGGGGACTCCTTGGGCTGGTGCTGTAATCCACCCAACCCTATCAGCCCCTCTACTCCATGTCCACAAGAGCTCCTCGAGAGGGTGATGTGAGTATCCACAGCAGGGGTAAGGGGGATGATGTCATCAAACCCGGCCAGAGTCTCTCAGCTTGAGGTCGTGGCAGAGTGTCGGGCGCCACAAAGGGTCATTGGTGCACCGTGGTGGAGAATATCGGTGAATCTGTTCATCCTTCCTCAATATTTTTTTGTCCAGTGAAGATCGTTCACTTTTCTTTAGCTTTCCATTGTTTAGTGAAGGCAACAAGACGTTGCTTAGGAGCCCAAATATCGTCGACCTTCATTAAAACTAGTAATATAAAATAGGCCCATTTCTAGTCTAAATTATTGCTCGAAGTAAAGTTGGGCAAAGTGTTGGTGTCAATTTTTCTCTCGTCTTAGAATTTAATTTTGTACTGACCTGATTTTATCAAGTTCATAGACTTTAATAGAAAGAATGGTAGAAACGATTCATGATATGTCAAACATGAGATGGTTTTGACTTCTACTCTAAGTTTATGAAATGGTGCTGTAATGTCACCACCAAACGCAATGTGGCTCCTTGCGGAATGTAAGTTCGCGTTTCCATGGCTCTTTTTCTACTCAAGGATTCCCAAGGGAATAAATTAAGAGTAATTTGCCTGCACGGACTTGATGCTTCGTGTACTTGAAGAGAGAGAAAACGCTTTCTACCTTCACGTCGATCTCTGCTAAACGAAGTTTTAAATTATAGTTTTATACGTAAGCCGCATGGTATCACTTTTTGCACTTCGCTCACGATCTTTGCACTTTGCTCACGATCAATGGTGCCTATGAAACCTGTGCGTGCGTTAATGTTGTCGTACTGCCCAGGTGGTGAAGGCATTCGTGGTGCTGTCCGACGAGGCGGCCAGGCGGACCTCCAGCGAACAAGAAGCACAACAGCTGACCAAGGAGCTCCAGGAGCACGTAAAGAAGATCACCGCACCGTATAAGTACCCCAGACAGGTACACTTGCCCTCTTGTGGCCCTGCAAATTTGTGTGTTATTGGTGCTGCATAAGTCTTGCTCTTGCCCAGGCGTATGTTAACGCACCTCCAGCGACGTGACGTGGAAGTTGGTCATTTTATTCCCGCAAAAATAGCATCAGCGCAGAAATTTGTCACGGTGGAATGAAGCAACGTGACAGTCTCAACACTTCATTGAGCTCTAAGAATTTGCATGTAGCCGTACAAAACTAGGAATTTATTCTTGAAATGCCAGGAATCTCTTTCTGATTCTTTTTCGGGAACAAGATAATTCCAAACTCTATTTGCACGCATGTAGAAACTTCATTGTTGTAGCGGTAAGATATACGTGGCAGGTGTTATCTACATTAATACAACAAAAAATATTTTAAAATCCTGCGATGAATTTGAAAGTTCTTGGAGAAACGAATACACTTCTCAACACATACATTTTGGGTCCTCACCATTCTTTTTGCAAGCTCATAGTTTTTGTTTTACTTTTGATTTTTCTTTTTTAATTTTAGCCGTTCCATCATTTATATAGCATTGATAAGTTCGTAAACTTCCTGCAATGGTATGAGCTTAAGGCAGCAAATACGTTACTGTCCCACTGCTATGCTCGGTGCCGGTCTCCTTCTTTAAGGCTGTAATTTTACTAACTGAAAAACCAAAAGGTATATACTTTGTATGTGACCGAGTTTGGAATAAACTATTTTTCTTTTTTTCTTTTTCTCAGATCGAGTTCGTCACGAGCCTCCCGAAGACTGTGAGCGGGAAGATACGGAGGGTGGAGCTGCGACAGAAGCACCCTGAGAACTCCTGAGAATCGTCTGAACCATCCGCGAATTTGTGATGTATCCTGCAGTATTTAAGCGGCTTTACTGCAGGTATCTGCTCCAATTTAGTTAATCGAATTGCGCTATACTTTACATCGATAAGTGTTACTTTTGCCTTAGTGTGTTGTGGATAGCAGGTATTTCATACGTCCGATGCACCCATTTGCGCCAACATTGTTAAGAAATGACGTACATGTAACATGACAAGGTTTCTAGCTCCCTTGTGTGTTCATGATAGTATTGGTTAGAAGGTATTCTCCAATATTTCAACTGCTTACTGACAAGTTAGTCATCTGCATGAGAAATTACTGCGTGGGTAGCTAAAAATCGTTTATTGGCTGCGACAGCAGAAATGCTATAGACAAGCAAAATAATAACTACCATTCTATTTAGAATGTTTTTCTTGAGTCAGTGGTATTGAAATTCGTGAAATCATTTTATATTGATGAATCCGATTTTAAGGAGAGAATATAACATGTCACACTGTTTCTACACAAAATTCAACCTACCAATAAAACTGAAAACGTATTTTAAAATTCAATACTTTTTGTTCTTCTGGCTAGGTACACAGACAGCAAGACCTTGGAATAAGAGCTTTACTCAGAGCACAGGAACTTTCAAACGTATTTGAGGGCGTTTACGTGGGCTCAATGGCGTACTGGTAGCGTGATGGCCTCACAGCCGAGAGAACCAGGGTTCGAATCTTGGCTCAGGCGAGGCATTTCACGTAACCGGGGAGTACTTCCTTTGGAAAAGGAACTTTAAACCACACATTCCTCACATCCCTCACCACGCCAGTAGTTGTAAGGCATTGAAAACCCAACAGTAAAACGTGTTGGAATTAATAAAGGTTCTTTTATTACATGCAAGTGAGCAACCCACTCATGCCTACGATGTGTACATCTTTGTTGATACGATAAGCTCGTGCTGGACTCAGGAACAGAAGATACATTTTCTTCGGTGTATGCTCTATGACAGTTCACCAATTATTGTAAAGATGGAACCTTAGTAGTACGTTGCTGATATGCTGTCTGTTTTTATTGAGTGTTATAATGAGGAAATTCCTTTGAAAACATTTTTTGCTGTTTTACTAACACACTTTTCGTCCCATACATGTTTTCATCTTATCAAGCACGTTCAAAGTGAACTTGAATTTTTTTTTCCACGATGCTATTGTGGAAGTACAATGTAACGAACTTCTTTGATTTCAACCCCCATTAAGTAACTAAACGGGAGGTAATCCACTTTAAAATTAAGCTATAACAATGAAATTGATTACGCTTTATTATAATTTCTAATTGTGCACTTATAAATTATGTAACCTATACGTAAATTATTAACCTATGATATATCAACCGACTGAGAATTTAAAACTTTATCTTGAAAAATAATACGTATCGGAGTCATTTATGAATTATTACGATGTAATGATAATCTTGCGTCAGATGTGCAGCAGTAATATAATTTGCATGAGTCCCTGTATCAATAATAATTATTGAAACCGATATTACAGATAGCCGTACAAGCAGTGTAACTTACAGGCTTTTTAAACAATTGACCATATGATACTTCTGTTACTTTGCATCTCAACAATAACAAGCTCACGCATATATATATTTGGATGTACGTGTGTACCTGTAAGTATATATTTGTATGTGTATGCGCACATAGAAATTGTGTCGCCAAGGCTTGTCGCTGGGCTATGATTTCATCTTCTTCTTTTCTCTAAGTAAGATGATACAGTCTACGGTCACGGCAATATAAATAACTTACTCTAGCTTAAAATGACTGAAAATTTCACTTCAGACTAAGCTTCGAAATCTATTATAGTGTCATTCACCCAGAGAGGTTTGCGTTATGACCATAAGGAAAGCGTTACAGGAACATTGGATCCGCTATATCATAATGAATGTTTTATTTTCTTGTGTGAGCCCTTCACTGTAGTTGACACTGGCTTTCGCAGTACGAGTGTGAAGTTCATGTGGAAACGCTAGTGAACGTCATGCAAGAGCTAGTGGATAAAGAACCATAAAATTCTTCGCATACTAGTAACTACGCCTCTATTTTAAAGTATTGATTCCTTGTTGAATTTAAACTTCGTGAAGTACAAACTTCGTGCGTTTATGTGCACCATCATTTACGATTAAATTCCTTTAATAATAGCCCTTTTAAGAAGTATGAGTGTTAAGCTGTGGCAATATTCCTTGTACTCGTATTTTGTAAGAATCAAGAGATATGAAACTATCGTCATTTTAATGCACCACAACACTGCTCTAAAACATAGATATTTCATTCTATATATTCTGTAGCATGTTCAGCTCTTTCTTCTGATTTCATAACCTATATTTTAATTTTAATTCTCCGTTTTATCATGCATAATGAAGTACTCAACGAATTTGTACAACAATTTAAGCTTCGATGATTATTTATCACGTCGCAGTAGGCAATCAGCTACCAAATTAAAAATCAAAGTTTCAGCTACCAACAGAATTTCTATTTTTTATTATGACACTGACTCGTGGATCACTTATTTCGGAATAAACGATCTTTTCTCTCTTAGTAACAGCACAATTTTGTACAGTACAATTGTGAACTCTCATCACATCGTTAAAGAACCTTTAGAACCTTTATTCATTCCAACACGTTTTACCGTTGGGTTTTAAATGCCTTACAACTACTGGTGTGGTGGGGGATGTGAGGAATGTGTGGTTTAAACTTTCTTTTCCAAGGGAAGTACTCCGTAGTGACGTGAAAAGCCCCACCCACCTAAGCCGAGGCTCGAACCCTCGTTCATTCGGCTGTGAGGCCATCACGTTCACCACTACACCATGGAGCCCACATGATTCGTTAATGCGTTTTGTAAGAACCAAGGAAAAACAAACTTGAAAGTTTCAACGTACAACAGCTCTAACTTAAATGACCGATATTTAATTTAGCATGATTCGTAAATGGTCAACTTTTTGTCATCATTTTATAGTCTGTCTCGTAACTCAGGAATTCAAGGTTGCAATGAACTGAGGAGGTTGAAGAAATAAAACCTAGAAAGTTTAATTTAGATGACGAAATTTTACACTTTATCTTGAACTTTTGCAAGAACCATAGCAGGAAAACACATTGTAACATTACGAAGTAAATATTGTGTTCGAAATATATTCAGTTTATTTGAATCACTAGAAGGGTAAGACCCCATTTCAGAAATTAACTGTTGTCATTCTTTGTACGATACGATGAGTTGCAAATTTAATCTTTAAAGACTTCTATAACATGGAGCAAAACTAGCAGCTATGTACGCAAAACTGCTATAATCTAAAAATCGAGGATTGAGGACAATCATTCACAAGAGAGTTTTTCGTAGTTCGCTCACCTCAGTATTTGAGAATTTGATATTTTCCCCTTGGTGTTTGAGCTATCATAAATTAAGAAGTACTATAAGTAATTTCGAAGCAACCTTAACATCCAACTTTAAAGTCGTGGGTAAATTACTTCAAAAAACGACTAAAGATTTGTTTTATGCATTTCATGTATCTGATTGTTGAATGAATAGTTTTTTGTTCTTCTAGTGAATTGTGCTTTAGCATCAACACCTTGCTTTTAAAGTTATAGTTTTACATACTGTACTTGCCTATTTTTTATATTTTATGTCATCTATTTTTTAATGCTTTATTCATTAAGTACAGTGATTAAAGAGTTGCGTATACATTTTTCACGATGTCTAAAAATATTTATCTGCATCTGCGGAGCAGAACTAGTCCCTGTAGTTTCGAAGAAGTCGCGTGGTCGTAGTTG
>VOMN01071933.1:0-24323 GCA_014899125.1 Orchestia grillus | reverse complement strand
TGGGCTTAGTCAATTGGCAATTTTTTTTTAATCTATGAAGGAAATTTACAGAATAACATCTCCGCAGATTGGCAATTTGCGGAACTGCCTTTCTGCGGAAGTTCAATTGTAAAGATAATAAGGGACAAATTCTACAGCGACTTCCGTCTCGTTCCAGGAAAGGCCGTCGGTAGTTTTGTGCTTGAGACGACGACTTCGAGTCAACTTAGCGTGACGTAAGCAGCTGGTCTGCGAGAAGGATGCCGGCTTCTCGTGTTTTCGAAGTCCCTCATGGATGAACAGAGCAAGACGGTCATCAGCGATGCTTAATTGATGCAATTCTTCCGGTTTTATTTCGAATTAAAATGTCATTAACGCTCTTCCGCGTGTCTGAATAGCTCATTAAGAGAACCTCTGACGCCTCGACGGCTGGGGCGTCGGAAAGTAACGGCTATCGTGGGAGTAAGTAACGTTGGCCATGGAGGGAATTATCGTCATAAAAGTAACTTTTGTCATGGAACTAAGTAACGTCTGTCGTTTAAGTAAGTAACGTCTGTCGGTTAAGGAAGTAACGACTGTCGTTTAAGTAAGTAACGTCTGTCGTTTAAGTAAGTAACGTCTGTCGTTCAAGTAAGTAACGTCTGTCGTTCAAGTAAGTAACGTCTGTCATTTAAGGAAGTAACGTCTGTCGTTCAAGTGAGTAACGTCTGTCGGTTAAGTAAGTAAAGTCTGTCGTTTAAGTACGTAACGTCTGTCGTAAAAGCCAGTATCGTCGTAGAACACCGGCGCTACTTTTTTTTGAGAAAAAAATGTTCAGCAAGAACTGCACTTTTGAACACAGGCAAACATTCAGTTCATTTCAAGTGAAGAGCTGAAATTGTTTTTTTAAAAAGGCAAAAAGAATTCAAGCCTCTGTGGATGCCTCGGAGAATCCCAACCAACTTTATAAATAAAACTACTTAACAAATTTTTCATCTCTGCCATGTTCCTGATTTGACACCATATAATTTTCCCATTCCTTTTTACTGCAGTAAAATGCTAACTGATAAAATTAATTCTAGCGCTAGAACATCGGTTCTTTTGTCAGGCCAATAAATTTTCATCTTTGCTGCCAACAGCTCCAGAAATAAGTATTACGGGAGTGTAATGTGACATTTGGTTTATTGCAATTACGGGAATTTTTTATTATTTTGCAAGAAGGGAAGTTCAAAATTGACATTTAAACGTGAGGGAATAAAAATCCCATTATGTGGGTTTATTTTCATACATATGCATGAAGCGTAGATATGTTGAAACGTGCCTGTTAATAGAGCAATACACTCGTATAGCACAGCGACTGTTTGGAATATAACGTCGTGACGTATGTTTGTCAGGCCTACCTTGCTTCATGTTAACCCTATTCATACCTATTCATTTTGGCGATCAGGGTGCATTTTACTTTATGCGAAAACTAGCTTCAGCCTTATTTATGTATGTATTGAGGCTGTATTTTGCATTTTACGGGAACTAGCTCCACTCTTATGTATGTACGCACGCGATAAGTTGCATTTAGCTTTGTACGAAAAACAATATGCAACCTCATAAAAGTGGATTTTAAATCTATATAAACCCTATATATATAAATAGAGTCAACCTTTCTGAAAGAATGGGTGTCACAGCTGGGATACGCCCTTCATGCGAAATTTTGACAATCTTTCATAACATTGATTTCGTGACAGTGGATAAGTAGTTCTAAGAGAGACACTCCTGGATGCTAGAATACTTTTTTTCAATCATGACACACGCATCAATCTTAGCCTCTACGCAGGCAGGTGTGCTGCTTAAACCACGAAATTTAGAGACGATTTCATTTACTCGGGAGTGGTCGGTTTGTACACAGAAGGGTCAAGGCTTTCTTATCTTAAATCGAACATTGACGAGTTTACACGTACAAAGTTGGAAAATTCCGGTGGTGTAAAAAAATGTAACTCGTTTTTTGCGTGGGAAAAATCAAGCCAATTGTTTTCTCGATGAAATTCTGCTCTATAACTTCGGAACGCACATTATGTGAGCGCTGCCTTCACTCGCCGACTGAAATTTGTCTCCCGGTTTTTATTACATAAGTTTTACAGAACGTCTGAAAATTATACAGCGTGTTCAATTACAACCTATCCCTGCCGGACTCCTGTTTCCTGACCACTATTAGTAGCACTAGCATTAATAGTAGTAGTAGAAGTAGTAGTTGTAGAAGTAGTAGTAGTAGAAGTAGTAGTAGTAGAAGAAGTAGTAGTAGTAGTAGTAGTACGGGTAACAGCGCTTCAGTAACTCCGACTATTTCGCACCGAAAGATAAAGGACAATAAAGTATGGACTAGGAGAACGGGAAATCTATTTACGACGTTTTTTCTCACACAAGATCTCCTGCATATAGAAACAGCTAGTTAAGAAAGAAGAGGATGACAAGATGAAGAATATTCAGCGAAGAAGGCATAAACACGAAACGAAAGATAGAAGTCACTAAGGCGAACTATCCTAACAGCGCCCCCTGGGGTCACCAGTCCTGGCCAGTAGTTAACAACCACACGGAAAGTGTGAGGTGGTACCGTGGGGTATTGGTAGTAGATTTCTCATTTATTAAAAGGAGCCTTTAGGTCTAGACGTAATAAAGGAAGGTAGAGGTAATAGATTTCTTATTTATTTAACGGACCCGTTAAGTTTCCGTGCTTAAATAACTTACACATGCAATAGAATAGAATTAATTTACTTTCAATTTTACTTTAATTAATTTTACAAAATTAATTAAATTTACTGTCAGTTTGGTCATGCTTGCCGTCCCTTTGATACCTTTGAGATGCTTGGGCCCTCACGCCCGGGCCACACTGGGGTGCCGCCGCTTCAAGTATACAAAATTACATTGACTTCGGTAAATGAACAACATTTTTCTTTTCAATTATATGGCTGATACAAATGATTGTCCTACGAACAAGTTTTTAAAAGACTATAATTTAATGAAACATAATTTAGGTGCAGCAGCAGCTTAGGTTGTCGATGACGCCTCAACAAAAGGCGTAACTAAAGCAGAAAACTTTAACCTCTTCAAGGAGAACTTCAAGTTTTTCGAGGAGAACTTTAAATTGTTCGAGGAGAATTTCAAGTTCTTTAATGAGAACTTAAAGTTTTTCAAGGAAAACTTCAAGTTCTTCAAGAAAAACTCCAAGTACTTTAAGAAAATCTTCGAGTTCATCAAAAAAAACCTCAAGTTCTCCAAGAAAAACTCCAAATTCTTCAAGAAAAACTTCCAGTTCTTCAAGAAAAACTTCAAATTCTTTAAAAAACTTCAAGTTCTCGTAGGATAACCTCAAGGATCATCGAATATAAGAGCCCATCGCTAACGACTGCGATGGCGGGGCGGACGAGCGCCAGAGATCACTAAGGCTGCCAACAGTTTTATTGAAGGCGCCCTTTTCCCGGTGTCAACGGGAGCACTCCGCACTTTTCTGCTAATGATGGATGGTGTCCTACGTCCGGCAGCGCCGCCGTGCATCTGGCAGCTAGGCGTGCTCAGAGGCCTAAGGCCTTAAAAAATTTAGCAGTAAATTACCTGAAATGTCTGAACTTACTCTCTGTGAAATTATGGAATGATATTTATCAATACGTTATACAGGGTGGCGCATAAGTAACGCACCTTTTTAACAAATTAATAAAGAAAAAAGTATGAAAGGTAAAGAGATTCGAATAATTGCAAATGATAGAGGAATTTTTAAAGTTTATTTACATGTATCATGTCAACCGATACCCAGTGTATACTTTTTCCTTCATTAATTTTTTAAGAGGGTGCGTTACTTATGCACCACCCTGCAGAACGTTCAGTTTCCTTGAATATACATTATTGAACTCTTACATTTAAATCATATCTTATCCCTTCAATAGGTTCTTTGCATGCTCATTCTTGTCTACGTTAAGGATAAGTACATTATGATACTTCCACACATGTATATGCATAGCATATGGTCCTGTTGGATGCCCTAAAAATCATAGAACTTATTCGGGCCCGCAAGTATCTACATGTAAATGTATTCATTGTCTTAGGTTAAGGAATCCAATTCTGGTAGGTCATTTGCATCAAGGTGGAATTTCAGGGGAAAATATAGTACAGTTACTGAAATAATTGCAATTGCTCAAAGAGTTACTGGAGTACTCAAAATTTAAACGCAAAAATTAATCTTAAGACGCATTCTGCGTTTGATGCAGAAGTTACTTCAGTCGGAACATACTGAGGCCCTGTACAATATACAAAACATCTATTGTCATTATCTGGTCTAACCATCGTTGTTAATCAGAATTTTTCCCCTCAAATGCCCTTAAAATTGGACGTTGTGCATTGAATGATACAATACCATGTGACCCATACCCCCAACTCACCAAGTCTCCGTCGTGGTACCACCGCACTGGACCACTGCCTCTGTCCTTCGACCTCCCCTCCCCCCCCGCACTGCACTCGATGGCCACCATCTGTCCGCGGACCACAAGCCGCTCTTGCATGGCCGTCCGGTCTTGTCCATCATCGACGAGCATCTCGTTCGAACGCGTCGAAACGTTCACCATGACGCCGAAGTCGACGTTGGATGCTCGGAAAGAGCGTTGCATGCCGGTACGGAAGAATGAAGATGGGAAGAAAGACGTCGTCGCATCTGTGGGTTGTTTCACAAGGATTTTATGGGGATATTTTGGTTGGTGTTGTTTTTAGTGGTGTTATAGTCGTGACTTAAACATCCCTATCAGTATGAAGTTTGAGTAGAAGAGAGCGAAGAAAAGAAATTTTATGGGGACATATTGGTTGGTGTTATTTTTATTGATGTTATAGTCATGACTTGAACATCCTTATCAGCATGGAATTTGACTAAAAGAGAGCGAAGAAAATGGATTTTATAGGGACACTTTGGTTGGTGTTATTTTTAGTGATGTTATAGTCATGAGTTAAACATCCCTAATGGTATGAAATTTGACTAAAAGAGAGCCAAGAAAAGGGGTTTTATGGGGACATTGTGGTTGGTGTTATTTTTATTGGTGTTATAGTCATGACTTGAAAATCCCTATCAGCATGAAATTTGACTAAAAGAGATAGAAGAAAAGAGACTTAATGCTGATATTTTAATTGTTTTAGAGCAGTTCATGAAGAACAAATATGATGATGAAGGGTGAAAAGTTATGGCATCTGTGGGGTACTCATATCGATACACGAATGTTGCTTGAGTCATACACATAAAACTAAAAAAAATATTAGTAATTTTTGAATGGAAAATACGTTGAAGTGAGCTAGGTGTTGGAAATAGAAGCAAGTGCAGATTTATGTATTCAAGAAATTGTACGTAGAATGCGAAGCTGTTTTGTGGAAAAGATACTGATGATGATTGATACAGACAAGATAAGCACATTCAGACAAGATACGCAGTGATGCAACCCTATTCTGTGTCCTTGGAAAACAGTACTTCAAATTGTTCAGTATTACCTTAGGCTGAAATTCTAAATGAATCTTCTACCCAAGAATTGAAGTTCAACATATTCATGTCATAAAGTTCCTTCCATCTTTGAACAAATAGGAAAAGGAAAAATAATATTTTAGGAAATATGGAACTGTTTTAAAAATCGCCAAATAGAAAGTCACTCATATATGGAAGAGAGTTGTGAAATAGGCTAGTAAAATACTTAATGTAGATTGGAATTGGGGAATACGTAATGTGGAATGGAATTGAGGTTTACAAAATGTGGAATACGTTATGTGGAATAGACTAGTGGAATACGTAATGTAGAATAGATTAGTGGAGTACGTAATGCGGAATAGACTAGTGGAATACATAACGTGGAATAGACTAGTGGAATACGTAATGTGCAATGGAATTGCGGAATACATAACACGGAAAAGTCTATTTCTATCGTACGACTGGCAAAGTATTGTAAGAAACGCACGTTTCACATCGCGCTTGAGGTTACATCGGCACGTACATCGGACAATGTGGGCGTTTATTGTGTTCTCTTTAAAGTTATCGAAAAATCTACGTAAGAAAATTTCACTTGCCTCTCACTCCTGGTTCTAAACCACATCTCCACATTTGTTCGTGACATAACAAACGAAAGAAATCTAACTCGAGAACTTTGGGATTTGTAGACAGGTCTATGGATTTTCAAGATGGCCATTCTTCAACGTAATACCGGCAATGAAAATTGAACAAGTATACCACACAAGTCAAGTTTCACGGGAATGATTGTCATTTCTTTATGTTTTTCATTACTTAATGTTTTACGATCACAAGAGTTTGGAAATAACACTTCATTACCATGTACGAAAGTCATGTTGCATCGTGTGATTGGCGTTGTGTTGTTGTCAAGGTGTAAACTGGGACAGCGACCGCCGAGTGCGTGTACGATAAAGAAATATTACACAATTATTTTGTGACGCATGATTGCAGGGGTCCTTGTGATTGCAGTAGCAATCAGGGGACTTGGCAGAATTCAATCAAGCCCTATCACAACGAAAGAAAGGAAAATCTTGCACTTTATCTAGTTTAACAATCGTACGAAAAATTATGCACCGTGTCGAGTTCAAATAGTTTCTGAACTTTTCGAATTAAAGGAAATATTCACTCTTTAAGAACCTTATTTGTTCCTAGGTGTGTATTTGAAAAAAATTGCATGGCAAAAACATTAATTTTTCTCTTCAAAATGAATTACCGATCAAACGAATGCATAAAGGCGATTCCCGGTCTGGAAAACAGATTTTCACGGAATTACGGAGTGCTTCTTTCGGAAAAGGAAACTGAAACCTCACACCACTCACGCGTGTGTAGCTTTAAGGCGCTGAAAACCGAAAAATTTACAGTACGTAACCGTGTTGGACTAAATAAAGTTTTTCCTTTAAAAGCTCTTGAGAAACTACAGCATGGAGAGGCTAGATCTACCCTCACCTGCGAGGCAGCAGAGGAGGCCGAAGAATATGCTTAGGTAGAGAATGCTTCCGGAAACTCCAGGAAATTTTTTAGAAAATATTTGACGTCGCGACCTTGGTTTACTCTTGAGGTCTTCCGTTCCAGCTTCTCTGAAATCCGTTTGAAAACATTTGCTTCCTTGGGGACGTTCGAATTCGAGATGGAGATTTTCCCTGCTCTTTTTTGGGGGAATGTTCCCTGGGCATAAGTTAGGGAAGCTTTTTCCTTGAGGGCTTCTACTAACGACCAAACGATTCTTATTTCGAACGCCACAGCCTCTGTGAAGTGACTCTCTGTGCTTGCATCTTCTTTGCAGCGCATGAACTCCAAAAATTTTTTCGAACGATTCTAGTTCATGCAAAAGCTGCTCATCACCGACAGTAGCTGTGTCCGATGCGGTGTCGGCCCAGCTGGGTTTGGTGTTGGTGGTGTTGAAGTTTGGGGATTGGTTGATTTGAATCGCTAAGGGATTTGGTTGGAGGCCGTGGATGATGCCATCGATGATAGTACAACTATCAACACAAACATTATCATCTTTATCAATAACACACAAGAAAATGCAGTTCTCATTGTCATATTCCAAGCTAAAATGAATATAAGTTTTGCTAATGCCGGCCCTACTGAGCCTACCTTTTTCTGAACTGACCTTGCAATGTTTTCCAACGACTTTCTTGCTCTCTGAGCCAAGGTTCAAACGGTCGGTATTGGTAGAAGTTAATAAATAATTCAGCTCCTGCAAAGTCACTTCAACAACCTGAGATCTGCTTTTTCTGTTCTCCAGAGGCAGCACTGATGCGCTCGAGAACTTCTCAATAAACATGGCTCTTGTCGAGGCTTCCGATCCGTTTTGCCCCGAAGCTGAGCAAGAAAATCCGCTAACTTGAGGCAGTCCGTTTCCAAAGAAGCCATGAAGGTGAGGGTGCATTTTTTGGTCATCCAGTGCCGGGTATTCCAGAGCGGGACTCGGAGGACGCAAGTTGTGCTTATCAAGGTGCAGGTTGTTTTTGTAGCTGCACCTGGCGGTGGTGACGGGTTTGTCGTGAGTGCCCCTGCAATTACAGCAGCTGTGGATCGTGTCGTTAAGGCTCCAAAGGCTGAGTAGACTGTTGCTTGAGGTAGATGCGAAATCGCTGCTGTACAAAACCTTATCAAAACGCAAGCTGTTTCCATAAACGCCGGAAGTCCTATTTCCACTGAAGCTGCAAATAATCTCACTCGCAGTCCAACTGCAATAACAGCTGCTGTTGCAACAGCCGTAAGTTGCAGTATTAATGCAGAAACTGTCGTCGCAGATGTTCCTCTCACGAAACTCGCAGCTGTTACTGACGGTTGCCAACTTTGGACCAACACCGCTGTCTGAGTGGCGCAAGGGATTCCCACAAGTTTTCGAGACCCACGTGTGGCAAAAGTTACTCGAGTTTGGACCCGTGATAATATTAGGCGTTAGTGCGGTCGTCCGTATGTTGTGGAACCAACTTCTGTTTTCTTTCGTGTCGAAAGACGAGCGTTCTTTGCTGTGTCCCGAGTCGCTCAGAACGTAGAGATTTTCGTAGAGAACGTTGAGATTTTCTGTCTCGAAAGCATTTCTTCTCACAGGCACAGGATTGTTCTCACAACTGAGACACTCGGACGACCGCAGCTGCTTCTTTCCATTCATCAACGAAAAGTTTTTACTCCTAAGATAAAACGCTGGTTCTAGTAGAGACATTAAAGTCATGCTGTCAAACTAAGGAAGTGGAAGATGGAAGAAAGCTAATGTTTACGAGAAGAAGGTTCGAGATCCTGAAAAAAAAGACAATTAAGTTCACACGAGCCGTTTTTTCCCAAAAATACGCAAATAAATTACTCTGCTCTGTCCGCCATTGATGCTCTGTTTGTACGGCGACCAGTTTGACTTTTTTCCTATTTTGTTTCTCTGTGACTTTTAAGTACATTGATTCCATTTGTAGTGGTCACGTTTGTTTCATTCAGTTCAGATCTTGCAGCTACTTTGAATACAATCTGTACATTCAGTTCATTATTACTGAGGCGTTTGATAAATTGAACACATTCGCTTCATGTTTAGTCGACGCGTTTTGTACATCAGCGCAATGAGTCGCTGCTAAACAGACACAACGTTAAACGCATTTGAAACATTCAAGTCATATTCTGCTGCCACGTTTTGTTCATTTAAAGAGTTCCGCTGGAACTTAGCAAGAGCACTCAGCATGTCTGAAATAATTAGTTTCTCGTTTTTCCAGCGTGACATCAATATTGTTTTCTTTCATGTTTTAATTTTAAGGCTGTAATTTTACCAATTGAAAAACCGAATGTTGTATACTTTGTATGTGACTTATTTTCGGAATAAACGATTTTCTTTCTTTCTTCTTTTGCGCTGCTAAGCTTACCAGTCAAGATAAAAGGAGCAATTATCATATATTTCTTCACATCCGGGGAAGAAAAGGTACAGGATCAGTTATTATTCATTTCTTCACAACCAGGAAAGAAAGGGTACATGAATAGTGATTATTCATTTCCTCACATCCAATACAGAAAAGAAAAACCATGTGCGATGTGAATTCTTGAATTTTCTTGCCGCGGACTGCATTTATTTCCCCAAGGACGAAGGCGTGTGATCCAAATTTCCTTACAGGGCCTTGCAAAACAGCTCTGGAATCCCCTAGGGAAATATCTTCGGAAACAGCATGGGAAACAGCTAGGAAAACAGTTTTGGATATAGTTTGGTTAATAGCTTGAGAAATAGTTCAAGAAATAATTTTTCGAAATAGGTTGGGGAACAGCTAAGGAAATTGCTTATGAAACAGCAATAGAAACAGGAAAATTGTTTCGGAAGCACCTTCGAAACTGCGTGAGAAACAGCTAAGGAAATAGCCTGGGAACGACTTGGGGAAACAGATTGGGAAATAGCTTAGGAAATAGCTTAGGAAACAGCTTGGGAAATAGCTCGTGAAACAATGTGGGAAATAGATTCGGGCTCGACTTAGGAAACACCTTCTGAAAAAGGAAGTGAAAACGGCGTGGAAAATAAGATCAGACTCTTGAAGCTTTCAGCTCTTCTTCAGAAGCTCGAGGCAGCGTATATTCCCAACTTATTTTCTCGTTAACTCATTCCTAATTTATTGTCTTGTTAACTTATTTTCAACTTATTTTTTTAAGAACTCATTCTCGAGCTCAATTATTTTTCAGTTAATCTCAACTTAGTTTTTTATTACCTTATTCGCAATTTATTCTCTCATAAACTTATTCCTAAGATTTATTCTCGAGCCAAAACATCAAACCTTAATTTTTTCCTTAAGCAAAACATATTTTAATTCAGGCGATTTCAGTTGTTTTTTCTGGGGGTTTTCATTTTTCCTCGTCGTACTGTCGACTCAGCGGTCGAGCTCAGGTCAGTTCAGCAGCATCCTTTGTTAGTGTTGAGAGTTACATGAGTACTCAGTTACAAGAGAGTACTCAGTTACGAGAGTACTCAATTACAAGAGAGTACTCAGTTACGAGAGTACTCAGTTACAAGAGAGTACTCAGTTACGAGAGTACTCAGTCACAAGAGTACTCAGTAACCAGAGAGTACTCAGTCACAAGAGTACTCAGTTACCAGAGAGTACTCAGTTACATGAGGGTACTCAGTTACGAGAGTACTCAGTCACAAGAGTACTCAGTTACAAGAGAGTACTCAGTTACCAGAGAGCACTGAGTTACATGAGAATACTCGGTTACGAGAGAGTACTCAATTACAAGAGTACTCAGTTACCTGAGAGTACTCAGTCTCAAGAGTACTCAGTTACATTAAAGTACTCAGTTAAAAGAGTACTCAGTTACAAGAGTACTCAGCTATATGAGAGTATCCTTCATTAGCATCGATATCCAAGTTCGGTAGCAAGAGAAATAAAAACGATGCTAAATTGCAGCGAATTTTGTTGACTGAAGTCGTTAGGAACTTCTTCGACGTCACCTTCTGATACGCGTTGGAAAATTTCTTCATCGAGTCATCAAGTCTGATGAAAATTGAATTTGATTTAATCTTGGTCGCAAGATTCATTCAGAGGCGTCATGATGAATTGGCTGCTCGACAAACTTCTGAGGTCCATTTATAAAGAATTAGATTACTGGTTAGTTTTACCTTCGCATCCTCTTGAAATGTAACCCAAAGAGAGGGAAGAGAAGAGACCATTTAGCGTGAGAGAACAGGGAATCTTTGCCCGCGGTGTGTTCCCACGCAAGGTCCCCTGCGCATAAAATCAGCATGTTGAAAATAAGGAGGAAGAAAAGACGAAGAAGACAAAGATTTGAAAGTAGTAAAGGGGGCATGAAAGCTGAAAACTCGCGAAGGTCAACGTACATCTGAAATAACTTAACATACTTACAGCATTTCTCTGTTTCTTGCCGCTTTACAGTTGATTCAAAAGTTATAATCTTCGAATAACAACTCTTATAAATCCTAACCTTAACCCTGGAACGGCCACCCTAAATCTCAAGTTGCGTGAAGGAGAGACCCTTTTGAAACCACAGAAGAAAAATGGAAGCCAAATTGTAGCGCGTATAGAACGTTCACTTACCTGCAAATGGTAAACGTGGAAACCCAGGTTACCCACGAACTTTTCGACTTAATTTCTCCGAGAAAAAATATACGTAAATGAGTTAATTGTTTCTCATGTGATTCCAGGAATTTTCGGGTGTTCGATAAAGACTTCAAATTCAGCGGTTTGAACATGTATGTTTTTGCGTCTCCGAGGTCGAGAAGAACCCGGTAAATATTCTTTAGGGCTTTACTTCTTTTTCTTGTCCGTTGTCACTTTTTATTCTTTGTGCCATGAACTGCTTTTCTTACCGGTCATGCTTGCACGAGCTTCTCTAACGGCTGCCCATAGTGGAAAAAATTGCCTCTCCTCAAAAAGCCATCTAGTGAACAACTTTTAGCAGACGACGCTCCATAATCTGTTCGCCAAACCGTCCATGACAATCACTCTCCCAGAAAAGAAATATTTCCTCTTCCCCAAGTCGAATATCGCGCAGCAAAACCGTACAAAACCACGCCGAGTACTCGCCAAGGCTCTAACGTCTTCAGCGAGAAAAACCCCCTTTCTTCCCTGTCGGGCCATTACAGTGAAACACTCCATTTTACGTCTTCGAGGCTTCGAAGTTCTGGAGTTACCAAGTTAGAGTTCATCCCTCCCTTGAGGAGAAATTTCTCCGATCTCCAAATTGGACTCAATTCTCCACACTCAGTCCTCCGATCAAGCCTGCGGCGCAAATTAACTCGAGGCTTGAAATTTACGATCTCAACCCCCCGTGATAAATTTGCCCGAAATTGGCTGCAGGAAAATTTTGCTCGTGCCATTGACGGGCAGACGCCAAAAAAGAAAGCCCGGACCGATCGATGGTCCCATGATGTACTGCCTGGAACGCCCAGTCAAATATCCTAACTTGATTCGAAGCAAGAAAAATGTTTCTAAACACGACCTAAATTTCGGGTCAGAGGGAGTTACCGTTTACTGAACATTCCCGCCTGAGGCAGGAAATCTACTTTACATGATCGAATGAAAATCATACGCATTTTAAAGTGGTCTTGACATTAGGAAGAAACCATTTACGTATCCGACTCAAATGGAAGGAAAAGACTTGGAAGTTTCATTTCTTGGAATGACATCAATTTTCCTCGGCATCAAGAACGATCATCAGAAACTTATTTGCCTTGACCATAAATAAATTATAGTTTCATTGCACGTGAGTAACTTCCGCTATATTGAGAAGTTAACGGATAAAATTGACGAGAAATTGAGAATATTAACTTACATATTTCTATGGGGTATCCAATGCATGTCTCCAGACAGCAGCTAAATGGATTAACGTAATTAACATGTCCAAGAACTCACACTTTAAAAGACTTTCAAGGCATTCCTTATCCACGTGGGCGTCTTTTAATTAAAGTTTGCGGAGGAGAATTTATTTGGGGACTCTCATAGCGAGAAAGGGTGTCCAAAAGCTAGCAAAAAAAAAGCTGGCACAAGAACACTTTGAAATGCCGACAACTAAGTTTAAACGCACAATTCTTTGTACGCTTTTTGAATGTTTGCTACAGCGACCCGACGGCTTGAGGGAGTGCGTTGACTTATCCTATGTTGAAAAACTGAGGAAAAAGATCAGTCTAAGGAGAAAAAAACAAAATAAGCGTAGTATCATCACAGCTAAGTGAATATTCACTTAGCTGTGGTATCATTCACTCATGGCCAATCTGAAACTCTAATGCGAAGAATTTTTATTCTTGAGCTTCTGTTAATGCACTTATACTGGATTTCCGTCTCGCGAATAACCGTGCACTTAGGGCAAGAAACTTACGTGCTGCTCTCAGCCGAGACGTGCAATTTGCGTTTACGTTTTCAATTCTTTTTTAAAGGTGAACGATACTTTCTTGATGGAGTTAGTTCCCGGCATCAAATACTCTATTCTTGTGACAGAAAAGTAAACCAAAGTTGATGATAACTTTTACATCTAGACAGGCAGAAACAAATCGAGGTGTATATACATGAGATTCTAGGGCAAAATTAACAGTATGCTAAATACATGTACAATATGACTTTTCTGAAGTACGTAACACTCGTACGTCATTTCACGTGAGCGATAGATGTGATGGCAGCTTCGAACAAGATTTCAAATGTGAAGTTCCGTAGACTTTTCACGTTTTCACGCTAACTCCTTCAACTCACACTCATTTCCTCACTGATTGAACGGAATTACCGACCCTGAAGTTATAAAAATTCTTTGTCCTTGAACATTCTTAGCAATTCTATAATCTTAGTAGGAAATGTAATCCACGCTCTGCGTACAGCACAACGCGTTAGGTGAATTCTTATTGAGAGCCCAAAAAAGACTCAAATATTTATAGATCATTTCTTCCAATGAAATTTTGTTCGTTCACATTCCGACGATATGATTCCATAAAGGAGTTTCGACAGCTTTCTTTTCACAAACGAGCATTTGAGGTATTTTTAATAGAAGTAGAACACGGCCAGAGTAAAGTGAATTTAAAAGCAAGGGGTCCGCTGGTGCCTGGAATTGGCCGAGGTAGAGGCTGCAGACATCAATTTTTGTGCCCCATTTCAAATTTTGTGACCCATTTATATGCCTATTTCAAACTGTGTGCCCCATTTTTGTGCCCCATTTCAAATTGAACGCTATTAAAAATGACCTACATTTCTATCTTTTTATGGAGAGTTCATTTGCAGATTGTAAAGGTAAATTATTTAATCATCACGAGTTAGTAACTGAACGAAAATTGATAAAACTACTTTCATAAGGCAGTTGATTTTGAAAATATTTATTCACAGCAAAATAAAAAATTTGTTAACTATTAGTACTAAGATGGCAGCATTTATTTCCAAATATTCAATTACCTTCATGCTGCTTTTTTTTGTAACAGTTAATGCTGAAAAATTAATCTTCATGAATAACATATTTAAAACATGACCAAGTAGGATACTTGTAATTTAGGAGTTCAGTGACATTTAATGCAACATGTAAAATCGTTTCAACATTTAATGTAACATTTCATGTAAAATGTAAATGACAAAGATGGACCATAGGAACCATAGCTCGATCTAATTACTTCTACTGTAATTAAATTTTTACGTTTGGCGTAAGGACTCAATTTTTCTAAGCGTGTTGTTTTTTCCCTGAAGTATTCGTGCTTTGTAACATTTGCATGCTTTCCTTACTGCTGTAGAGAGAAGAATTGTGCTTTCGTATTGTTTGTTGTGTTTGTCATCGTTATTGTTTTCCTCATGAGTCTCGATCTTGCATAGATTACGCAGTGATTCAGCGTTAAACGTTCAAGTTATTTATAGTCAATTGTATCGTCAGAAATGCAAGTGTTTGAAATTAGTTAACGTTAGCTTATTGCATGTTATTTGTCATTAGGCAAAACTCAAGCCGGACATATTCTTCCAAACCAATATTATTATTTTTTCAAACAGATGAATGTTTTCTGTAAGGAATTTTTAGACCTTCAATTCGGGAAAAAAACAAAATTAATTTTACTTTTTTGTACTCTCAAGTCCCCCTCAGTTAATTTCGAAACTTAGCTTAGCTAAATAGTTTGCACGTCTCGTGCTCAATAAAGTGAACAAAGCCCAGTTTAAAAAAAGAGACAGCTGCTGCTGCTGCGGCATGACTAGAACAGACTTGCCGAGAGTACAGTCAATATTTGTGGAGCCAGAAGCAAGCCTTCAAGGAAGGAGTTTCGAAGAGTCTCGATGTAATAAACGTCGCTCCCTGGACGACGCAACCGAGCCAGATACTCGGAGTCCGACTTAGTGACACAGATTGCAAGAGACCCGAGAGAGAAAAAGCTTTCCCGGAGGACAACCGAGCTCTCAATATTGAAAAAATCGGTGACACAGATTTCTGGAGTAGCGGACAGTTGAAGAAGAAATTTCTCAGAATGTTGTTTGAGGTTTAGTGAAGGAAAATAGTGACACAAATTGCTGGAAGAGCGGACAGTTGAAGAAGAAATTTCTCTGAATATTGTTTAAGATTTAGTGAAGGAAAATAGTGACACAGGTTGCTGGAGTAGTGGACAGTTGAAGATGAAATTTCTCAGAATGTTGTTTAAGATTTAGTGAAGGAGAATAGTGACACGGATTGCTGGAGTAGTGGACAGTTGAAGAAGAAATTTCTCAGAATGTTGTTTAAGATGTAGTGAAGGAAAATAGTGACACAACTATTAGAAGCAGTAAAAACATCATGAAGAAAATTTCTCAGAGCATTACGTAAGATTTAGTGAAGGAAAATAGTGACAAAAATTTCTGGAGTAGCACAAAGATCATGAAGAAAATTTGTCAAAATGTTGCTTACGATTTAGTGAAAGAAAATAGTGACACAGATTAGTGGAGTTACGAAAAGATTAATAAACAAAAACTTTTTTACACTGTTGTTGAATTTTCAATGGAATTTCTTTCGACTCAGATTCAACAGATTCTGGGGACAGAAATGGAATAAAAAGAAAATATTTCTAAGAGCCCAACTTAGTTCTCACTACTGATAAAATAATGAAGCAGAGCGTCTGAGAAGCAGCTGTGTGGTAGACAAAGTTTCTTCCTGATAGATGAGTTGTGACATTTGGAAAAAATGAAGACATACAGTAGAATGCACTGAACCCGGGACCTGTTTGTCGAGTGGTCGGAATTGAAAGAAGAATTTACAACAGTTTGTTTGAGTTCTGAAGGTGGAATACTGTCTTGGCGTGGACAGAATTATCAGTATTGGAAAAAATCAATTCCTCTACGTGGTTACTTACAATTGGAGAATTTCTTTGAACATAAAACGAGTTTTCAAGGAAAATACAAATGTGATTGTTTATATGAACAACATTGTATCTTGGATACTCCTGCCGACGTCCTCGTTACATTAAGTAGTTCTCGTACATTCTGACGTCTTTGCACACTGAACAAATTCTTACAGCCTCGTCAATGGAATATTTATGCATATATACATTTTGTTATGCATAGCACATCATATTTATTATATATTATAACATTAATTACGTGTACGCATATGTAATGTACTGGTATAAGTTATGTGAGTATGGTATATGCAATACATTTATGCATATGAAGGTCCTACAGTCCGATTTTCCTACACTCGTATATTGTACGTGTCTTCAGGCAGGCCCATGATTAGCAGAGCGCTAGAGAAATATTCTGTGACCCAGAGAGTTCACCTCACGCTGCCGCTCGTAAAGGATCATTTATATTCTTTCACATTAATTAAGCTCCTGTCCAGTGAAGATCACAACTGCATTAGAGTGGCAGAGCCCAATACTGGAGCACGGAGTGACTTTTAAGCTGAAATCGATCAGTGAATTTCTGCACACCAATGGACCCCCAAAATTGCAGTGAACATCTGTACACTAATGGAGTTACACTTGTCCTGACAACTTGTCCTGACAACTTGTCCTGACAACTTGTCCTGACAACTTGCCCTGACAACTTGTCCTCACATGTTTCGTGTGTGCCAAGAAACGACAAAAGTTTGCCGTCATTTCGGACTCGACAGCCCCAAGTATTCGGGCCGCGTCTGAGAGCATCTGCGGTGTCTTTCCTTAGTCAGAAATTCTTCTCTCTTACTTGATCATCTTCCCCATTGCGTGGTCATCTTCCCCATTGTGTAGTCATCTTCCCCATTGCGTGGTCATCTTCCCCATTGCGTGATCATCTTCCCCATTGCGCGGTCATCTTCCCCATTGCGTGATCATCTTCCCCATTGCGTGGTCATTCCTGTTCTACATGACGGAATGAAACGTATCTGTACGACAACATTTATTTAGTAAAAATATATATCCTGTCATATTGTTTTTCCCAAATTGTGATTTTTCGGTAGTACAGCATCGTTCTTTGAAATCAGACTCCCAATGTTAATAAACGTGAGAACTACTCTACCATTCGCTACCACTCCCTGCAGTCACACTCCCACTCGACGTCAATGTCTCGACGTAAATTTGATTCCCTAATACTTCTAAAAAATTCCATTCACTGATCAGTCAGACCGAAACTCAACGAACTGTATTTCTGAGACATCATTGATCTTTTCAAAATCCGTTAAACACATCAGAATTAATCAGTTTTTAATACATCTGTTTAAACGATTGGGGATTTCTTCTACCTCCGAATGAAAAAACATAACTTAGTTAGGAACGAAACCACGGCGCTATTTTTATTTTCGAAACTGAATAGATTTCATACCGGTCATTTCAAGAACATCCACGGCAACGCTTCCCCCATCAGAGAAATGCGTTCACGACGAAAGCGAAGTTCTCGTTGAACGAAACAAAAGTGGAGGAGGCGCTTCACGGAGCGCAATATTAACCCGATTCCCGCAGAGTGTCCTTCCAAGCTCGCTCTGCCACCGGCAAAAGAAAACTTAATTAAAACGGATAAGAGCTGCCACATGTTCAGCAGCAGCAACGCATCCCTCAGATCGCGCTGGTTTTCCACATCCTCTCTTTCTGCCGGTGTCGCCGAGTCCGTTGGCTCTGAGGCTTTGCAATATTGGCGGCTGGGACGGCCGTTACTGACGCCATAAACAGACTAAACGCACATCCATTGTACTCTGAGACGTGCGCACTAAGATGCTCCTGCCACTGCCTTCTATCTTGGCGCCTGCCTTTCTCAAATGTTGCGAGTTCTGCTTCCTAGAAGCCATGTTGGTTCATCCATCTTATTAAATATCCTCTTGAAATGTTGCTGCTTCTTCTTAATTAGTTTTTTAATCTGATTTTCACGAGTCAGTTCTTCTTCCTTATTGGAGAATGCTGTCAAATTTTGTAGCTCCTTTCTTCTTTGATCTTTATGTCTGCTTTTCTCTCAAATGTTAGTTCTTCTTCTTCTATTCTTGAAGCCCTACATCGCTTAACTGTTGGTCCTTCCCTTATCGTTCTTTGTTCTTTGCCTCCCTCCAGTTTTCTGTCACGTGAGCTCTTTTATTGAGAGCTTCTTGACGTCGTGTGAACACATTCTTCGGGCTCTCAAAAAAATACATCGTACCTGTTCTCAAAAGAACCCATTTTTCAGCTCCCAAAATAAGCAGGGGTGATCAAGTTTACACAGACTGCGAAAGAAAAGATCGTTCGCTCCGATATAACACCGTACAGCGCACCTTGCACTTCGGTTTTCCAAACCGTGAAAACATTCGAACAGTCCTAAAAAACATTCATATTACACTGCAACAAATTGTGATTTTCAGTGTTTACCAATCCCTCAGTGTGATGTCATATTCATTGGTAAAATCTGAAGTATTTTTCAAAGTCATTAAATTCCGAAGTAGTGTTAGAATATTCGTACGTGACTGAGCAATAGACTATCAAAAAAAAGGGAGTGTTCTGTACGTGCGAATTTTCTGTAACAGTTCTTTAAATGGTGTGTGTACCAGTGTTTGTGTGTGAGTGTGTTTGTGTGTGGGTATGTGTGGGTGTGCCCGGGAGTTCCAAAAATATCTGCTTTAGTCAAGTTGTGTCTGAAAATGAAGTTTGACGATCACTAGGCTGGGAGTACCAAGAGCACAAAGTGCAAAATGAGCATTAGGCTGGGAGTGCAAAGAGCGCAAAGTGCAAAATGAGCATTAGGCTGGGAGTGCAAAGAGCACAAAGTGCAAAATGAGCTCTAGGCTGGGAGTACCGAGAGCACAAAGTGCAAAATGAGCTCTAGGCTGGGAGTACCAAGAGCACAAAGTGCAAAATGAGCACCAGGCTGGGAGTACCAAGAGCACAAAGTGCAAAATGAGCTTTAGGCTGGGAGTACCAAGAGCACAAAGTGCAAAATGAGCACTAGACTGGGAGTGCAAAGAGCCTCGACCCGCCGACGAGCGGCTTTGCACCGCCCTTTTTTTATTCAGACCCCAGACACAGAGTAGACTACGCCCATGAAGCACTCAAATTAGTTTTTTTAATTTCACCAGTCAAGTCTACATTTTTACTTTTTCGCTCTTTTAATTTAACTTCCGTTCAAACGAGTTTGAAGACTTTGTATTCAGGTTTTAATTTATTTTTGTAAACACCAAATGAAGTGTTTACAGGCATGAAATCCATGGAAGATTTTCAAAAATTCCTTTTGTGTTAATTCAGCTATGCCACTTGAACCTGTGTTTATCAATTTTTGGCTTTTTTAGAGTATTCAAATTTATTGCTTGTTCAGTAAATTTATTTTATCCTTTTTTATAGATTTCCAATCGATGATGAGCTATGTATGACGCGCTCAAAAGCTCTTGCAAGAACAAGTTTTTAAAAGAAGAAAGAATTGAATCCAGTGCGTAGATTCCATCATCGGCAATGTTCTAAGTCTCAGAAAAGAATAATGCATTTAGAAATGAAGCTGATCAGATCAGGACTTGCTATTCGTAATGTTTTCAAACTGAGAACCGAATACAAATTCATCTTTCCCAAAAATATTTTCATAGGGAGAACCGCATACAAAATCATCTTTCTCAAAAATATTTTACAGACTCTAATATGGTTCGCAAGCCTTTGGAAGTTCCGGCTGTCCTTTGTACATGCATGCCGCACGCTTTCACGCGCAATTTGATTCACGTTCAAAATTTTAACGGCCGCGTATTTGAAATATGAATGGCTGGAACTTTAAATTCAGAATAAAATTCGCGCCGTGTAAAAATCTGTCCAACCATGAACTACTGTTTTTTATATCACAGTTGGGCTCTAACCTACGATCCTCCAGAGACTAATTTTAAAATTCAAGATTCCATGCCTTCATGATTCAAGTTCCCCTGAATTACAAGCTTTTAAGTTATTTTTTTACACGGTACAAGAAGAATTTTTCCCTCAACATAAGGCTTACAGTTCGGATCGAGGCATCTAACTGACTTCGATGCTGCAGCCCGCGGGTACAAAAAAAATACATTGTTTTCCAAACTTGAGTTCGAACTGTCTCCTCGATGTTTGGGACGCGGCTCAAAGGTCCTTAAATTTCCAAATTCCTTCAAATGAAACCCAAACAAAGAAAATTCCCGCCCTTTGGAACCGAGCCTCGAGTTGCGGGAATTTTCCCGTTTTCTAAACGTGGTCTCAAAGAAAGAGACCTCTTAGAGCTTGAGATGACGCGAGCTAACAATTTTCCTTCGTTTGAGATACATCAAGTCAAGGGTTTACAGCTTGAAGAAGGCGCGAGGAATGAAATGTCGCTGCGTAGTCGCCTTATTTTTACACACAAAACTTCACGACATTAAATGACCGAATTCGCGTCTCTAAAACTGCTGAGAAAGAAGAACACTTGAGCATGTCGGCAACGACAAAGCCATAAAAGGTGAGATAAAACTTAGTTGTTGTAGTTTTCGGTGACAACAAGAGTCATATAGTACATATAACTATCGCAGACAACGTGTTTAGGCTCTTGAATTTATTCTTCACGTTGTTGAGATACAGCGAGTTCAAAGGATTCTCATTATGGTCGTGAAATTTTGGTACTAGAATGCAAGAATTCACGGAAATGCTTGAACATTTATGAAGTAATGTAGTTGTGGGTTGATTCAGCTCTGAGTTGTTGTGAAAACATTGCATATTGCATTGCATATTGCAGTCCATGTGAGCGCATTAGACACACTTCTATTCCACGAGGATACAACGTTGAAAAAAATTTGTTTCACACGGGAGTCAGTGCACACCCCACAACACACTGCGCCAGACATGGCATAAAAAAGGTATGTAATTACGACTGCCCAGCCTACCAACCTCTGCGTCACGTACGTCTGCGTCTTTAGGACTTCGGATAAGAACGCGACATCAAATGCTGAAAAAAGTACAAGCCCATTGTTGCTGCATAGCATTTGACAATAATAAGAATTATTAGACGACACGTGACCCGTTGGGTCGAATAAAATTTATCAAAACCAAACCGTATCCAGAAATATATCCTATGCAGTTAAGTCGGTATCCACAATACAGGATTAAAGGAAGAGTATAAATTTCGAATATCTCAGATCCGACAGACAAACGTGTGCACGGTTTCCAGCAAGCAAGCAAGCAAGATGACCAGAGTTTTAGTATTAAACAAGATTAACGTTTATGTAATGATGGTATTATCGATTATGGGGCCTTGTAAAGCTGGTAGCTCGAACAGGAGTGGCATTTTACATCTTCCCGGATGACCCGTCGGAAAGCGTGAATTATCTTAGTAAAATTACTGTTTCAATATTAAATATACAGTTTTTCATTTGATTTATGGGACACAACAATTTAAGGATAATAAATGCATATTCTCAAAATGTAAATGAGCGTAAAGAATTACGATGTTCCATAGCTTAATGCTTCCTTAAAATTAAGGGAAACAAGTATATATATATATATATTGGCAATGTAAATAAATGTAACCATTGTGACGTCCCATAACTTACGTGTTCTGAAAGATTGTTATAATAAAAGATTGTGATGAGTAAGCTCACCATTGCAATGTAGCCAACCCAAACGTTCAATTAGATCATAAAAGCACACCCGACGGTGAGGTTGTGAGAGTTAGCGGTGGGTTCCAGTGTGATATGACAGGAGTTCTCACGGGTGTATTCCATCACCAGCAGTCCGACGCATTGTTTGGCTGCTGTCTGAGTGAGGGGCTCAGAAACTGTCGTACTTCAAGGTCATTATCTTATTTTCCTCTTCGGAGGTCTGAACCTTCCAGGTGAGTTCTTCTGTTGAAAGGAAATGGTTCTGGCAATTGATTTGATGAAATTAACCTTTATGAACCTCACCACAAGAATAAAGAACCAGTAGTAGACTTGCCATAGTTGAGTTCACTGAGCAAATTGCCAAAAATATTGGAGAACCTCAAAATTGTCAGTACCCCTATAAATATGTACGAGCTTTCAAAGCCCTTTTATCACCTGACGTTGATACAAAAATGCAGGCTGAAGAAAACCGATAATACTATTCCAGATTTAAGAACCCCTGCCGAGAGCGTATTTTCTCTATCGGTTTTCATATTTTTGGGGAAGAATACAAATGTTCGTGAAGTTCTGCTTTTTGGGGGAGTCGGGATCAGGCGGGTCGTGGTAGAGACTGGCTCATGCAACCTTTGTCTTCGAAGCGACGACCACTGCATTTATAAGATAAGCGAATTAAGATGAGATTTTAAGATTATAAGCGAGCATTGATAATATAAGAAATGATTTTCTAATATTCACCGGAGATGGAAGACGATAAAGGGAAAATAAAGCAATATTCCGGAAGGGAATAAAAGACGATTTCTTGGAAAAGAATAGTAGGTCTTTTGGAAGGGAGTAGAAGATAATCTCCCGCCACTTGATAAGTAAAAGCCGTGCGAGCACTTTTAAATTTTACACTTTTAGAATTTGCCCTTTTAGAATTTGCACTTTTAGAATTTGCACTTTTAGAATTTGTACTATTAGAATTTGTACTATTAGAATTTGCACTTTTAGAATTTGCACTTTTAGAATTTGCACTTTAAGAATTTGCACTTTTAGAATTTACACTTTTACAATTTGGGTTCTCAGAGCCGTAACTTGGTAGCCCAATATGGGTCACATTCAATTATTTTCTAAGAGCACGTCTCAGTTATCCATGCGACCGTTCGCGGCATTTATTTACTATGCATAAGCTTCGTAAAATAAAACTTCGCATTCTCTGCAACGCACGACCGGCCAAACTCTCCAAAGTTTGCGTTCATGACCAAACTTTGGAAAATTATTCCCTTTAAGCCTTCATTTTATGCTCTCGACCACCGAGCCTCAGTGATTCGCTCATGAGGTTCATGAGGGTTTAATTTTCGTTAAACATTGTTCCCATCATAATTTCTCATGGAAAGCTGGCGTGAACTTCATTTATTTAGTTTTACAGGAAGAGTTGAAGTCACAGGTGTCAGATCCCAGTGACGGAAAACTGCATCTCTTTTGTTATCGTTTTTCTTTGGATTTCGGCCATCACCAAAAAACGAGCTTATAGAGTTCCTTCAAAAAGAAATCTATTTTCCTCGCAAAATGACACTTTGACTTAGAAGAAAAAAAATATCGTTTGGGTGTAGCTGCAGGTGACAAATACGATACAAAGGCCCCTGTAGCATTTGGATGCCATGGTTATCGCTGTAGCCGCATGCTGGAGACGTCATTTGAAGTAAGACTTCATTTCGAATGACAGACTGAGTTTGAGTCTTCAGTCACAGACACTTCGGAGAAAGTTGGGTGCATTTTACGTTTCAATGTAGATTTTACATCCTGTAGACGTACAGGCAGCAGCTTCAGCAAAATCGGAAGCGACCGCTTTGAACAAAAAACTTGATCAAAAAACTTGACCAGAAAAACTTGAACAGAAAAATTTAACCAGAAAAACTTGAACAGACGGCACCCGCTGCTGACGCGGCACTTTCATTCCTCCATTGCTGAGACCATGCCTTATCAGGCGGCCGGCCACCGAGACTTGTAATCCAATCCAGGCTGGTTAGTGAACGCCAAATTTCGTTACTCACTCGAAATTCTTGAAACGAGTTCGCCCGTACGTCGTGAAAGGGCACTTTTGCACCCACTGCGGCCGTCACTTCGGAAGAATTAAGACCGAAAAAGGAAATTTGAGGGCGTACCCCGTCCAGTAAAACACTTATTAAGGGACATATTCTGACAATATGAACTTGAGGAGCGCACTGAATTGTATTGTGTTCAACTTTGTTCAGAATTTCCCAGACACAAACGGAGAGGGCGGGTTCATTGCGTTAAGAACGGACGTTTTAACAATAAGTTTCTGACTTGAGCGGACATTGTCTGCCATAAATATCGGAACTTTTACAGTCGTTTTAAGGCTACCAGCCCTAATCCCATTTCGACCGATAAGAAGAATAGACTACATTGGATCTCAGATGCCGTCCGCCAGAAATTGAAGGCT